>JAJOOR010010077.1:0-28092 GCA_036250505.1 Solanum acaule | reverse complement strand
CTTTGGATTAAGGACTCCAGATGGAACTTTGAATCGATACATACACCTACAAAAAAGGGAAAGATTAGATGCTCAAAGGAGGAGGAAGATAAACAGGGGCAGTACCTTTTGAAGAGGTTGAAGAAGAGTAGTATCACACACCCATGGTTGAATATTGCTCCAAAGAAGGTATCGGAGAAACGGAAAATTCACGAAAGGAAGAAGCTAGAAGGAGGAACAGCTAGAAACATAAAAAAAGAGATTTTGGAAACAAAATTTAGGGATAGAATTGGGAATAGGGTTAAATTTAGAAAGAGGATAATCATAGATGGGTTAACTTTCCATTTTGAAAATTGGGCCAGGAGGACTTGTACTGTGTTTCTTTTTATTGAATAAAAGAGCTGCGAGCTCAAATTTGGTTTAAAAAAAATAATATATATATATATATATATAAATAAATAAATAATCTTACGTGCGTATTTAGTTTGTATATAGCCGTGCTACCTACGTACTCGTATTTTCTTTGTTTTAATTTGTTTATCTGATTTTTAATTTGATATGAAATTTTAAGAATAAAAGAATTAAATTTTGTTATCTTAAATTAATGATACGTAAAATGTATCAAAAATACATTCAATCTGGTAATCATAAACATGTCATTGAATAATTAAAATTAGAAAATATTCAAAAAAAAATATTCATTTTAAAATTGACTTAAAATATCAAATAAATTGAAACTAAAATTAGATATTTTATTTTACTTATCCCCAAATTGAGAGAGCTTTTTAAATTATTTTATTATTATCCTTAGTATCAAATAAAATTAGAATTTCAAACAATCATTAATAAGATTAGTTTAGGTAAATGCATTTTTGGTTGAGACTTTTTAAAGGGGTGTGTCTAGAGCTGTCAAAAAGGTTCGGCCCAAGCCTCGCGGGTCAAGGAATTTGAAATGCTAGGGCGGGTCGGCCCTTCATTTGGAAGGGCCTAAATATGCTCAACCCAACCCACCCATAGAAGGGCCGAGGGCTGAGGCGGGCTAGCCCTTCTTTTCTTCCTTTTTCTTTTCAATCGTATAATTCTATAACATCAAGAAAATGAGATGATTTTCAAACCAAACATGGCAAACAATGGTGTTGTTTCAATAACACTAGTAAAAAATCTAGTACAATTAGCATGTATCTCGCATACCAGATACGCGAGCGAGATAAGAGAGTGACAAGCAAGATGGGAGGGAGGCGAGGGCGCGAAATTTGTCTATGTATCCTAGATACATGTGAATCTACTTGAATAGAGTGTATCTAGAACAAATTAACCTAATTTTGAGTCAGTATATTCCGAGATACATGTATCTGGACGTACCAAAATCTTGTAAGATTCATAATATTACAACATAGCGTGTATTTAAGTAATTAAATTATATACTAGTGAGATTATTGTAAGTCACCTTAAATAAAAAGCTTTAGCCCATGGACCGACCCCGGCCCGGCCCCGATCAAGCCTTAAGGGCTTATATGGGCTGGGCAATAAGCTCTAGTTTTGAATGAGCTTGAAAATTTTTATCCCAACTCTACTCCAATAATGGGTTGGGTTGGGCCGGCCCTATGGGCTAAGCCCGTTTTGACGGCTCTAGGTGTGTCAAATCTATAAGGATCAAACAATCTGAAAAAGATCATTAATGTATCATCAAGATTGTAATGGAGTGATAAATATTCTTTCATTCATAACCAGAGGTCTCAAATTCAAATCTCTTGAATTTGAAGTTGCCTTTGTTAGGTTACGATTTATCCAAAATTCAAATTTAATTAGGCTCCACCATAAATATCGGACATCCTATGAAAAATAAAAAAAACGGATCAGTAGATCATCTGTCCATGCTATGCCATTTTTACCAACTATCTAGTACTCCATCTTGTCAAATCAATCATTCAACTATAGGTTAAAAAAAGAAGACATAACGATGAAAAAGTACTACTATTCATATTCAATAAATAAATATGAAAAGATTTCTCACCTATCAATTAATCATAATCAAATTGAATAAGAACAACTAAGTGACAAATATGAGATACTATAATAAGGAAGTTTTATTTTCATATAAAATTGATTTAGCTAAATAATATTTTGTTATAAATCATCAACCAAAGATCTAGTGATAATTCTTCTATTGATTGATTTTGAATAGGGATGATAATGGGGTGGAGTGGGATGGATTTAAGCTTCTGTGGATGCAGGGGCGCGTTTAAATGAACATAGGGTGCGTTTAAATTTTTCGACATAAATTCGAATTGATCAAGCAATACAAATTATAAATATCGAGGGGAAAACCATAAAGCGAAAAAAAAAGAAGCACAAACTTTTGTACGTATTATTCTAACTATGGCTTTACATATACATAAAATAGTAAATGCATGATGCAAATTATAAACTGTATGTAACACCCATAAGCGGAACTAGGTGGGAGCAAGAGGATTTGTTCGGATTTTTTAGTGAAAAATTACATTATATATTTGAATTTAAAATGTTAATTTTATATGTATATATATTTTATATAAATATTGGATTCAATTAATTTTTTTGTGTGTTTACTTTTAATTTCAATTTATGAATTTTTAATCTCCACCATTGATACCACCAACTAGCAAGCCTAACTATAGTCTAATACAACCTGAATCTATCTCTATCTCTTGCTTAATTATAGTATTAATTAGCTTATATGTCTATATTTATCCTAGTGGGTTGGGCCATTTGAAGGTGGGGGTTATAATTTGAAATTTTTGAGTTTGAGATTGAATTTTAAAGTAATAACTTATATATATTCAATGAATTATTCACTCATAGGCCATAGCTATACATAAATTAATTTCGTGAATGGTTATTCATATTTTGATAATTGCCTCCTAAAATTATTTTAATTTTCTTTTAGGATTAGAATATCAATTATGACTCAATTATATTAACCACCACAAAACTCTCCCTTTCTCTTGGCATGTCGTGCCATATTAAAACACTAATTTTATCATAAATTTATTTAATGGATAAAAAAATATTGAAAGAAGCAAATTTTATACCAATGAAATCTCAAATTGGATTTTTTTTTATAAGGGCTAAAATCACTTATTTTGGCTTTTTTATACCGGGTGTCTCGAAAGATATGAGAAATCGTTAGCACCCATAAAAACATTCCCCCTAGAGTCAGGGGCGGACCCACATGTAAAGGTGGGGTGCACGTACACCCGTCAACTTCGAAAAAAATCATGTGTATATATATATATATATATATATCTTGAGAAACTGATAGAAAAAGGAATATAATAAAAAGTGCACCCTTAATCTGCATTGAACTGCCAAGGGCTGCTGTTAGAAGTGAGGAAATACCTCCTTGCAGACCCAAGTTCGATCCTGGTCAACAACTCTTTTTTAAACTCTTTTTATTACAAAGTCAAGCGTCCATTAAGCATTGAAAATTTTGCTTCGCTTATGCGCGTCCATTAAGCATTGAAAATTTTGCTTCGCTTATGCTTAAATATTATTGGTGCACCCAGACTCTTCAAATCTTAGGTTCACCTCTGCCTAGAGTAGCTGTTAATATGAATAAGAGAAATTCTGCTATAGGTATTTATGTACAATCAATGTACTCTACGGATAGAGGAATACATAGAGTTGAACGTAATAAAATAAGAAATTGGGAGGTATATATAAATTCATCAAAGGTTTCTATTGGATAGAAAATTTGATATACTTTTAATTGGGTCTAAGACATGAATTGAGTTGGGTTAAAAAATAAGCTTATTATCAAAAAATAGAATTTTAATGGGACATGATTTGATAATTAGGAGACTAGTCTTGAGTTGGATTGAATGATTTAGCATTGGTTAAATCATTAAAAGATAGAATTTAATGGGATATGACTTGTCAATTAGGAGACAAAGAGTGTTTTGTGGTGTATAATATATTTTGAGAAAAAATAATAATAGTTAAGAGATATTCTAGTATTAAAAAAAGTAAATAATTATTTGAGAAGGCAATTGTCAAAAAAAGTATTATTATTATTATTAAGTAAATAGTTATTTGAGAAGGCAATTGTCAAAAAAAGTATTGTTATTGTTATTGTTATTGTTATTGTTATCGTTATCGTTATTGTTATTGTTATTATTATTATTATTATTATTATTATTATTATTATTATTATTATTATTATTATTATTATTATTATTTGTGTGGTTTATATTACTTCTTCGATCGATTTGGTTCGATTTTATATATTATCGGTTCGGTTTATTGGTTTTCAATTTTTATACACGCTAAACCATTAACAAATCAATAAGATATTTGTTAATGTTTTTCAGCTTATCAGTTTTTTGATCGTTAACGGTTCGGTTTCCGGTTTACCCAATAAGAAAATGTTCATAATCTAAATATATGACGTCACAATTCTCTAACAATTTGGCACGATATAGTGAAAGAAGCAAATCAGTTGTAAATACTTTGATATAGTCAAATAAGAAAGATAATGAAAAATTGCATCAATAAGAGCAAATGTAGTACGAAGGCTACAATTACATGTTATGACCAAAACATAATATGAAATTTCTGATGTGAAGTAGAAGTACTGTGAAGTATGAAGTATGTTATGTGTAGATGGTAGTGTATGATACTGATATAGTGTCTAGTTATGTTAAATTATTAATATTTAATATTTATGAAAAAGTTATAAATTCCTACCGTCTTAATGAGTTATCGATTTACCCAACAACCCAATACTAAAAATCAAAACCAAACTGATAATTCAATAAAAACAATTTATAAAATCATTAAAAGCCCGTTAACCCAATAGCAATAACCTAATCACATTTTTTCGATTCGTTTTATTTGCCAGTTCGATTTTTACACACCCCTAATAATTACCCTATTCATTTAGGCACTTAGCAAATTTATATATGTGTATGTTTGCCTCATTTGTTTGATAGAAAATTTTTACTACTTTTATTTTTGGTGTAGGGTTTAGAAATTTGTAACATATATCTTGTTGGATATTATTTGGAGAGACGATGGGAACAATTGATTTCTCACAACAATTTTATTATATCAAAGTAAGAATTCGCTTCGGTCTTACAATCTTGATCACACTTGTTGCTTGCTTCATCAACACTCTTTACTTGAGCACACACTTGTTTGCTCTCTTGCTTTCTTACTTACTTGGTTTGATACTTAGTTTCTTGCTTGGTTGCATACAACTCAATGGACCACCTCTATTTCTAGGAGGTGATAGGACAATCTAACTAAGCACATTTTTCTACTCTATTCTAGAATATTCCTCTAACTACTTAATTCTAGAACTACCCTATCTAGAACATTTCTAGACTATTCTCTCTAGAATACTCATTCTAGAGATCTTCCTTCAATTCTCTATAACTCTGGAATATTCTAGGTTTTTCTTGACTTATCTTAAGTAAATAATTAAGTTGGTGATGAATTCTTAACACTCCCCCTCAACACCAACTTAATTTTTCCTTTGCGTTCGTTGTGAGTGATTCTTGCTCCATAAGCATCATGACGTCCATGCCTTTTGAGAATATCCTCTTTTATCGGATTATTCCGATCCCTACTCTTTGAAGCTTCTTCAAAGGGTGTAGCATATTTATTGTTAACCATCTCTGTTAATGTTGCATCTATATACTTGACCTTTGAGCATTTCAATCGTGTCTTCCTTCTTAGTTGAGGTTGCAGAGCTTTTTGGACTTTTCCTTGCAACAATTCTGGAGTTTCATGTACTCTTGTTTTCCATGAATCCTTATTTTCTCCTTTTGAAAATATCTCCTCCGTATGTGAGTTATATTTTTCACATACCTCTTGTTCATGTTCAGCCACCCTTCTTGTCCTTCTTCTACAAGTTTATATTGTAGCTTTTGCTCCAATTTCCTTGAATATGGCAAGGAGACTTCGTCGTACCACCATGTTGGTGCTTCATTAAGTACCACATAAGTTGTCTCAATTGGCATGACGTATATTGATTCTAACCTTCTCCCTTCCATTATTGGTATGCTTGTAACTTTTAGGTTTAGATATACTTTTATGTCATTTGGCCCAAACAAGACATAGTTACCAGAATCTGTTAGTTGTGATATAGATAATAAGTTTTTCTTTATACCTGGAACATGGTAGACATTTTGAAGTTTCACTTGTCTTAAGCTATGACGAGGCATAAACACCGTCTTGCCAATATGAGTTATTGACATTTTTGAATTATTTACAGTTACCATAACTCGACCGCCTTTATATTCACTCATGTTAATGAGCTTTTTCTCATCACCAGTCATGTGATTGGAACATCCTGAATCAATGATCCAATCATGTTCATAATCAACCAATTTCTCACTTACAGTTGCAAGTGCAATTTCCTCTTCTTTGTTAGAGTGACAGGTGACAAGCTCCTCTTGTTGATTAGTTTCTTCAACTGCATAAGAGGTCTCGAAATCCCAAACTTCTTCTTCATCTTTCTATTTTTGGAAAGAAGTATCTATATTACCTCCAACTTTCTTGTACCAGCAGTCTCTGACATTGTGTCTTTTATTTCCACAATTGTAGCACTTATCCATTTGCCGGTTGTTGAAGCATTTCACCTGTTTGTTTTGTCGTTGGGTTCTTTGATGTTGAATCTTTTGGTCTCCCCCTGGCCGTGAGCTTTTCTCCGCTTCTCTCTTTTTATAGTCTTGCCTTTTGCTGAAGAGCGCCTTATCTTCATCTTTTATAGTGAGACTTGATAATGGCTTCTCCAAATCTTTTTCATTTGCCAACAGATTTTCCAACTCAGATAAAAGTTAGTTCTGTGGCCCATCTCCGTGTGATTGTAATTATTCCTCTGTACTCCGGCCTTAGACCATGAACAATGATTCTCCTCATTCTTGTCTCTGTGATAGCATTCTCAGGATCTAATTTTGATATTTCATCAGATAAATTTTTTACCTTTGAGAAGTATTGACTGATTGTCATATTCCGTTGAGAGATTGACAAAAGCTTATTTTCAAGCCTTTGTAATCTTGCATCATTCTTCTTTGTAAAAATTATTTTCAAGGTGTCACAAGCTTCTTTGGGTGTCTTGGCATTCTTAATCCGTTGTAGGAACTCATCTTCGATGGTTACAGTGAGAGCATACATGGCCTTTCCAGCTTTCACCTTCCACCTTTTTGCTGCTTCAGCATCTGTTGGTGGTGTGATGTCTGATCCACCGATGATATCCCATAATTCCTGGCCGAAAAAGTAATATTGCATTCTCGTGCTCCATGATCCGTAGTTGCTTGCGTTGAGCTTCTCAACGCTATTGAGAATGCTTGCGAAATCTGCCATTGATAAGTGTCTCGCGACTTGTAGCTTTCGATAATAGCTTATAAGATCTTCTATGAGTTACTACCTCACTCTTATCCAACAAGCTCTGATACCACTTGTTGGATATTGTTTGGAGACATGACGAGCACAATCGATTTCTCACAACTTGAATTTTATTATATCAAAGTAAGAACCCGCTTCGGTCTTATAATCCTAATCACACTTGTTGCTTGCTTCAGCAACACTCGTTACTTGAGCACACACTTATTTGCTCTCTTGCTTTCTTACTTACTTGGTTTGTTACTTAGTTTCTTGCTTGGTTTCATACAACTCAAATGGACACCTTTATTTATAGGAGGTGATGGAACAATCTAACTAAACATCTTTTTCTACTCTATTCTAGAATATTCCTCCAACTACTTAATTCTAGAACTACCCTATCTAGAACATTTCTAGACTATTCTCTCTAGAATACTCTTTCTAGAGATCTTCCTTCAATTCTCAATAACTCCGGAATATTCTAGGTTTTTCTTAACCTATCTTAAGTAAATAATTAAGTTGGTGATGAATTCTTAACATATCTATGTTTTTACCTTATAAAAAAGTAGCGTACAACTAATTACTTATACATCAATAATATTATAGAAACTTTTTTTGTTCTATCAAATCATTGTAAAGCCAAAAGACATAGGATCAAAGATGTTTGGTAGAGTGAAAGAAGGGTAATGCCGTACGTAAAGCTTTTTCGTCGAGTGTGCAATTATGATAGGATTCGAGGAAGAAGCTCGGGCTAACTCCATGATAGTAGTCGCGGTACGAATGGGGAGGGGGGAGAGGGGGGGAGTGTTCTTTAGAATGACTGGACGTAAAAGATACCTCTCATCATAATGTCACTCTCAAGGAGCAGAGTTTTTGGAAGAGATGTTAATTTTTTTTATGTTTACTTCGTTATATTTTAATTTTTTTAATATTTGAAATCCGTATTTATGTTTTAAGTAACGACAACCCTTTTAAAACTAGAGGTTTAAAATCTTTAATATAAAGTAAGTTAATTAGTTACATAAATAAATTGTATAAGTATTTTTTTTATAAAAAAAAAATCGATTGGAATTACGTTGCATTTGTCTATGGTCGTGGGGCAACACTGTCAGATCAAAAAAAAGAAAGAGTAGCTTTCAACTTAATTATTTCAATCAAAATATTTTATTTATAGTAAATATTAAATATATTTTGATCGATCACGACAACTTTCATTATTTTTTTATATCTATAGTAACTTATATATAAGAAGAAGGCGGACAACACGAGTTGTGGTGCACAGTGGATTGCTATATCCTTAATTAGAAGTCTCGAATTTGAGCCTTAAATATGAAGAAAATTTTGTTGAGAGCACCACCCCCAAATAAGCCATACAATACATGATTTAAATTTAATCGGGGCTTTAATACGAACTCTGGACACTGAGTAGGAAAATTTCCAGCTGCCAAACATACTGTGTCTGATGAGCACACTCTCAAATAATGGAGTATATATTATGAATGGCTTCACATGGACTCTATAAGTACTTTTTTAAGTCCACTTATCAAATTGCTAGTGTCCGTTCGTTTTATTTCATGTGTCTTAATTTAATTAAGCAAGAAATTTAATTAATAATATATAAAAAAGAAATTAAAAGTGTGTATGAATATTTTTAAATTTTGTGGTCAATGTCCAGATGTAGCCTTATAGCTATGGATTCAATTGAAATTAATATTTTTAACGCAAAATATAAATGAATGTTCAAAAATACTAAAAATTTTAACAAATGTTTTATTTATTATAATTTGTTTGTCTTCCTTTCCTTTTTAATTTGTTTGAAAAAGAATGTTTCTTTATTTTTTGATGACTCTTTAATTTTAATTTATCACGTGACATTATAACCATGAGATTAAATGACATTTTGGTTCAATCACGTATCTTTAATTTAAGATCACAATATTCAAAAGTCTTTTTATTTTCTTAAACTTTATAAATAAGTCAAAATCAGACAAATAAATTAAAACGGAAAATATTATATCCATAAAAAAAATTCTAAATTTATTTCTGTTTGTAGCATGTTTAAACAAGCTAGCTACACTATAAGTTCAATTAATCACAAGTTTGTGAAGTAATATTAAGTTTGGCTTCTTTTTTAAAAATTGATAGTTAGCAGCGTACGCAAAATATTGTCCAAAATCAATTTTTCGTCATGATGCAATAATTCGTAATTAAGTAGGAAGTTTTGTACAAAATTAATCTTTTGTCAAGATGCAATAATTTTTAAGTAAGTGGATTTAAGTATGAAATAATTGTCTGATTAGTTTTGCGTACACTACTAAGAATCGGACTTTTAAAAAAGAAGCCAAGCTTTATACGACCTTACAAACTTGTAATCAATTGAACTACATAAAGCTTAAATTGATACACCTATTAATTTTTTTGATTAAATGTATTAATAGTTATTTAAACTTACTAGTAAATTTTATTTAAATATTTAACTACGATAACAGAAGAATGAGTAGTTTATGTTAGATCATAAGTTCATAACCACATTTCAACCCTAATTATTATATTTCTCTTTTATGTTATTAAAATTACTACATGTGTGTCCAAATGGATCGGAATCTTTCCAAAAAATAGATATATAAAGATATAATTGAAAAATTATATTAATTTTTTTTTAATCTTAAATTCTTAAGATAATATTTATTTTGGAAGGATAGGAGTAATTAATAACGCCTTTGTATTATAAGTGAATCACCACCAAAGATGAATAGTTTATTGATGTATTATTACTTTGTGGATTTTAGTTAATGATTTGATTGATTGTTGATGAATGATTCAAATATTCCCAAATTTGCTTGCTACATTTATTTTGCCCTTTTTAAAAAAAATTTATGTGCGGTTGTTGTCAATCTAAGAAATTTTTAAGCAGGAATAATTTCTTATGATCATTTACCAATTCAATAAAATAAAATAATATTTTTAGATCTCATATATGTAAAAATGATGATCTCTAGTAAAACGAATACTTAAAAATAAATGTGTAATGATTATAAAATCAAATCTCGCAAAATTTTAGATTATTAGTTTTTGGTTTATTTTAATTTATCTGAAAATTTTATAATAAATTGTGAATTATTAACATTTCCTTGTCTCAATGTATAAAATGACAAAATTTATTCTAGCGTGGGAACTCTTTTTTTATTTGGTTTATGACAAATAAAAGTGAGATTAATTAGATGCTTTTTGTCAAATATTCCATTATCTAACGCTGTAAAATATTCTCTTGTCATGATTTACTAAGCACGTGCTTCCTCTGTCCCTAATTATTTATTCAATTTTCATTTTTATTTGTTTATTTTGACAAATTAAAAATATATATTTTTTATCTATTATATTCTCAATTAATTATTTTGAATCTTAAAATTTTAATTCATCCACTTCATAATCAATAAGGGTAAATGGAAAACTCATTGTGTCGATCATTATTTTCTTAATAAATATGTCAATTCAAAAGTTGACGAGTAATTAGGGACGGAAAGTAATTGTTGAACACACATTTACATTTTCAAGATGCTTAGGAGTTAGGAACCTTATTTTTTAATTGGGTCAAATATGTATAAAAATTTAACGATGAGCTCGAATTTAGGATTTCTGTCTTTTCCTAATCTTTCGATACAATTCATCTTTCACCTCATCTCTATCTCCATCACTCCATGTTACACACTTATCAAAAATAAGAGAATTAAAAAAAAAAAAACTCACTTATTTTTCTAAAAAAAAAATGTTTTCCCACCTTATGTGTCCTCTCATTTTCGAATAATAAATTACCTTGAAAAACTATGATCATTAATTTTTTATTCTTTGGCATCTTTTTCTTTTCTTTCTTATGACATCTTTTTATTTATTTATTCCAAGCTATGTTCAAACACAACGTCCCACTTAAGTCTTATCACATATTTTTATTTTATCCTCCATGTTTAGCCCATTACATAATTATTATCATTAGTATTATTTTTATGTAGTAACCCTCCTTTTCTTCATTTAATTAAGCAATAATTATGTCATTATGGAATCAAATAAATCAAATTATAAACAATTGAGTAGGGAATATTAAATCAAATAAAGAAAAAGATTCACCAACCCATAGAATCCAGGACAACTTTTTTCTCTTTTTTCTTATTTTAATTATTACTAGTAATTTTTTAAGATACAAATTTTCTCTCAAAATAATATTCATATCAATTTATTAACAATTTTTTTTTTGAATTTTACATTACGTCATTTAAAACAAATATATAGGAGTTTTGTAGTAATAATTTGCAACGTTTAACATAGGTCAAAGTTTTCTTGAAGTGATTTTATGACTTGACTTACGTTATATGATTATTATATTTAAATAACTTTTTCGTTATAAATAACTTATAACAACCTAGTCTCTAGTACTTACTAATCTGATTAATTTAAATTCACAAACAATCTAATAAATGAAGCAGAATTTTTATAAATGGATAGTTTTGGTTAATATCTACAAGTGTGTATATGTTTCTCAAAGTAATATTTTCTCGTACCGCCAAAGAGTTGAACTATAGATAAGTATTTTAAAAATAGGGATATTAGATAAGGCATTTTACTTAACACAAAAAGAGGTATAAGTTCAGAATGATATTTAAAATAATGTAATAAAGTAATATAATAACATAAAATTATCAAAAAATATATATTAAAATTCTATGAAATCTAAAAAAATGACTAATAAACTCATAGTAAACAAAATATCTAATTTAATTTTACAAATATAAATTATACAAAAATATAAAAATTGCTTTAAGATGTAAATCAATTCTAACATCTTTAACTTCCAGGTAATAAAAAAAATTCACAATTTCTTAAAAAATATCACTATTAACTATGCAATTTACCTCCTTAAAAAAAATAATCAATAAACTTTAAGAAAATAATCAATAAACATTGTTAGTAACATTCGCTTCTTCATGAATAAAAATACTTTCAAATAGCAAAATAATAAAATGTTATATTTTTAAACAAAAAGCATAAAAATCAATAACAAGTGAAGATATAAAATCCAACTATATATTTGAACTTTTTCTTTATAACACTTATTTTAAGTACTTGATTCAGATAAATTTGGTACCACTATATATGCTCCATTCTATGCCCATAGTCTATACTCTATTGTATAGAGCCTGGATCCAAAATGACAAAAAATTGAATCAAAATTTTAAAATGACAAAAGAATTAAGAATTAAATCAAAGAGGTAATGGCGCACTATGCCCTTTCATCTTACCCCTTATGCAGTTAACGGTGTTAATTTTATTTCAGAAGAAGGCACACAAACCCTTGCCCCTTTCCTATTATTTGGGTTCCTCTCATTTTTGTGAATTCTCCAACCCCAACCTCCCCTTACATTCCAATTTTTTTTTAATAATTATATCCCTACTTTTTTTACCGTTTTGAAAATTTGGCTCAATTTTTTTAAAAAATAATTGTATTTTAGTGCCACATGAAAGGTAAATCTTGTACTAGTTTGTAAGTACTCTAGAGTACAAAAAAACGTGCAAATACATAGGGTTAATATTGTAAATTCACATAACCAAGGACCGCTTCACCATAAAACTTATAAAAAAAATTAAAAAATAATACTACTAAGTTTTGTTTCCAAAATGAAAAAAATATTTTATTTGAAAACTGAAATTATATTTAGCTATCAATTTCAACTATTTTTTTTAAAAATTAGATCTCTAATACATTCTTTACGAAAATTTATGACGAAATATAAATTTCAAAATCTAATCCCGCAAACTATTACAAAATACTTATTCGTGTCCAAAGAATAGCTAAAAAAGATAAGGGGAAGTTTCCAAAATGATGTGAAATTTCTACTCTGTATTGGGACAGCAAAACAGAGTAGTTTTCGGGAAAGATCCAATCTTGGGTGGGGGTAGGGGCGAGGGGGGTATGGGGGTAGTATAATATAAATAGATACAAAATAACAATTATTTTTCTGAAAACTTCCATTATTAATATTTTCAGATTCTTCTAAACCTGGGTTTTGTTCATATTAAAGTGAAAAAAAAAAAGTGGAAAAAAAGCAACAAAGAAAGAAACTTTACTCAGATTTTAGCTCTCTGAGAGACAGTTATTGGTTAGTTCTTAGTCTTTTTCTGTTTTTTTTTTGGGGGTTCATGTTGTTATGATGACTAAATTCATGTTTACATATTCTAAACGTATAAGTTGTGTATTTGCATTTTAGACATTTTGGGAGGTTTCTTGATTATCTGGTTACTGACTTACCATATTTTTGTTGTTTTGCTGGATACCATCAATTTTATTTTCTTGAAATTTCTGGTTCTTGGAGTTTGGGGGTGGAAAAAGGGAATTTTTTGGTTCTTGGGAGGAAGCTGTTTTTTTGTTTTGGCAGTTATGGGATTTCTGAAATGAGTTTGAAGTTTTGAGCTTTGTTGTTTTCTTTGTGAATCTGAAGTTTGTTTGGGAGGAGGGTCTTTCGGAAATAGTCTTTGTATGTTGTTTTAGACCCCATTTGTGGGATTACGCGGGATTTGTTGTTGTTGTTCTTTGTGAATCTGAAAATTGTTTTTGTTAGTCTTTCTATATTCACAATTCTTGTAGAAAATTGTTGCAAGTTGTTTTTTATTGCTGTGTCAACTAACCTTGAATATAGCATTTTGGATTTGATAATAATTGGAGCTTCCTTTCGTAATCCTGCAGAAAGGGAGCTAAACTGTTGGAGAAGTTTGAGTGCTACTTGTCAAAGATTTGAACTTTCTTGAATTTTTGAACTGTAAGCTAGATAAAAGTGCAATACTTTTGGGGTTGTTTTGTTTCTGGGATCTTTCTGAACAAGAACATCAGGACCTTCAAGACTGGAAAGGGAAAATTTTCGTGACTTTGGATTGATAGAGATTCGCCTTTGAGGAAAGTAGTGGTTAATAGGTAGAAAAGATGGAAAGGGTGCCGAGGATTCTTTTTAATGTTCTGACAGAACCACAACGAGGAGGAGAGTCTTTCATCACGTCAATTAAGATTGCTGTTTTACCGATCGCGAAAGTGTTTACACTTTGCTTCTTGGGATTTCTGATGGCCTCCAAGTATGTCAATATTCTTCCAGCGAATGGACGGAAGCTTTTAAATGGGGTCAGTACTTTTTTTTATGATAAGTCTTGTTTAAGAAAAATCTCCACTGAATGTTCATTGTTCAATCCTGAAATAGGAATTAGCTCGATGGAGTCCTCAAATATCTTTCTGATAGATGTTATGAAGTTATCAATTTCAATTTTTTTTTTATATGGATTGTGACATAATCATCAATTCAATTTTACGTGAGATGCGACGTGTTTTGATTCCTAGTGCAGTCCCTAATGGCAAAAGTAGCAAGATTTAGCTTTTATGTATCTCTAATAGATACTATTACATGGTTTCATGCAGTTGGTGTTTTCACTTTTGCTGCCATGCTTGATATTCTCTCAACTTGGACAAGCCATTACGTATGAGAAATTGCTTGAGTGGTAAGGATTACATTTGATTCGTGCTTATTTTGTACTGCAGTGTCCATTCTATATTATTTTCAACTGATGTTCTTCATTATATCAGGTGGTTCATCCCTGTTAACATTGTTTTGGCCACCATATTTGGTTCTATTATCGGTTTAATTGTTGCTATGATAGTCCGTCCACCATACCCTTATTTCAAGTTTACCATTATACAGATTGGCATTGGTAAGTGTTCCATTTATAACTAGCTTCGTTGTTATGAATCACTTATTTTTTGAAGTCTCTTTGATTTTCTATATAATGCGAAGTACAGTATCTTAAACAGTTAAACTTCTCTAAATAGCGGTATGAGTTGACTTAACTTGATAGGTGGAATATAAATTGAATTATTCAGTTAGTTCTTCAATGTTTCCTTATTACAACAACTGTGGCTGCTACGCGCGGCATGATTAAAATATGCCAAACCTAGTTATTGTGTTTAGCATGACTGATAGCTCATTTTTCACTTTGCATTTTACATGAAAGCGCAATTTAACTCTTAACTATCTATTCTATTTAATGTCTTGGCATCTGGAGTTCACTGCCAGATTCGTTAGCTTATGTTTTTTCCATTTCTGTGTTATGCAGGGAACATAGGAAATGTTCCACTTGTTCTGATAGCTGCGTTATGTCGGGACACATCAAATCCTTTTGGTGACTCTGAGATATGTGCACGAGATGGAAATGCATACATCTCCTTTGGACAGTGGGTATGTAAGAGTTCAGAGTTGATGTTTTCGAACTCAATGTCATTCATTTAGATTAATATAGTTTTTTAGCACTTTGTATGTTTTCCCACTACTGTTTGTTTTTGCATTGCCCCAACTTAAAATTCTGATTTTGCCTTACTGCTTGACCAGCCAATGGGTTTTTTCTGTTTAAAACCCCCCATCCTCTCGCCCCCTGACTAAAAAATAATAAGTCCAGCCTCTGCATGGAAATCTGGCACCTAATACAGAATTTCACATGAAACTTGAAAATGTAGAGAAGTATCTGCTAAGCTCTTTGAACTTCAAAAATTGCTTTAGCTAATAAAAGTACTATTTGATAAATGTGTGTAGGTTGGTGCAATTATCCTCTACACCTATGTATTCCAGATGCTCTCACCTCCTCCTGAAGGTTCCTTCGATGTTGAAGATGCAAACCTTCCTATCAAAGTTCCTAACAAAGAAAGATTGCCGAGCCATCCATCAGGTAGTTCTGCAGAGCAAGTTCCATTACTTGCAACAAATGTTGCACCAGCTGACTCTAGTAGTTCAAATAAAGAAAAGGTGAGAGACGTCCTATGCTTAGATTATTTGCGTATTTACTGATAGTTTGAGGTGTCATGAGGTAGAAATAGTAATCCCTTTAATAGTATTCTATGATACTGGTGTTTGACTGCTCATCACTTTGCTTACAGGTTAAAGAGTTCTTTAAATTTCTCTATGAGACACTGAAGCTCAAGCAACTTATTCAACCTCCTATTATAGCTTCTGTAAGTTCAATAATCTTGGGATGGATCCACATATGCAGTTTCATTGACTTTATCTGCGTGCTCTATCTTATAAATGTTACACTGAGATAAATTATATAATGAATCATCTCTCTCCTGCAAAATGTTTTATCCTGTGGTTTTCTACTATGCAAACTTTCATTCAGACTATTTTGTCAACTAATGTTATGTCACTTATGCTTGAGAAGGCTTTATGTTTCATTTTATGCAATGCTCTCTCTCGGGATATTAAGGAATAAGAGATGTTATGACCTTATCCTGAACTATGAGTTCTTACTCTTTTGTCAATCAAATGCATTACATATGGCTTTCCCGAGTTGCTGTTTTTAGAATTTCCTTTGAGTTGCCAACCTGCTGATGCGCTAATCGCGTACATGAATACTGTTGCTGTGACATTTATTCAAGTAATTTTGAGATATCAAGAACAAAATACTCTGCATAAATATTTCAACTGTTCTTCAACCTATTAAAAAAACTGTTCTTCGGATTAAAAGACTTGAGTTGAGGGATATTTTGGGGGCCAAGGGGGAGCAGACATGCATAGTTCACTTATATAGTTGTCTATTAGAGCAATTCTTTTTGCAGATTGTCAATTAGAACAACTATTATGACAGTTGCTAAATTGTGTGTTCTCTCAACAGATCTTAGCGATTATCATAGGATGTGTGCCTGTCCTGAAGCGCCTCGTCTTTACTTCTGATGCTCCACTTTACTTCTTCACTGACAGCTGTTTAATTCTTGGGTAAGTTTTATTCCATTGTGGAATTGGTTAAAGATCAGCATAAATGCCATGCAGCATATGTAAAATATTATCCTTTCCAGTTACTGAAATAGACGAGACATGTCACCTAATGGTCCTGCAGCATGCTGCCTTAAAGAGCAGTGGTGGAGCCAGAATTTTTACTAAGGGGTTCAAAATCTGAAGAAGTAAACACACGAACTTGCCACAGATGGTTTGACATCTACTATATATACATAAAAAATGATTTTAATCATGTATAAATAGTATAATTTTCCGCCGAGGGGGGTTCATCTGAACCCTGACTACAAGCTGGCTCCACCCTTGCTTAAGAGTCTGCCTTTGGATTTCTTATGTCAATACATGATACATATTCCTTTTGTGATAGTGTACATCTGCATATATTGCTAAGGAATTGGATTCGCGGAATCTGCTTTTATTTATTTCTGTTCTAATAGAATCCTTGGACTTGGCTGAATTGACATATGCAGTAATGATATTCTCAGTCTACTGGTGGAAAAGCTGTTATATGTAAATGTTGATTAAATGTTGTCGTATTTCTTGTTATCAGGGATGCCATGATTCCCTGCATATTGTTGGCCTTAGGAGGCAATCTCGTTGACGGTAAGCAACAATTCTTTGTTTCCTTTTTCTCCTTTGAACTTTATTTTCCTTGTTTTTTTGTGGTAAATCTTGTTGTTCACTGAGGATGTTTAATTCGTAGGCGTTCCTATTTACTGCCTTGATATTTGAATCTCTGCAGGACCAGGACCTGGAAGTTCAAAAATTGGTTTTAAGACAACTGTTGCAATTGTCTTTGCACGGCTGTGTTTGGTTCCTCCAACTGGACTCGGTATAGTCATGTTAGCTGATAAGCTTGGGTTCCTTCCTGCTGATGATAAAATGTTCAGATTTGTTCTTCTTCTTCAGTATACGATGCCCACATCCATACTTGCTGGTAAAATACCTTCCATAACATGTCAGACATACGACTTTCAATGGAAAATGACTCTGCTATAGACACATTCTCATCTTTTACTCTATCCTGTGTGTACTTGAAATGCACGTTTTGATCAAAATTTTACGCTGGACAGGTGCGGTTGCCAACTTGAGAGGGTGTGGGAAGGAGGCAGCTTCCGTCTTGTTTTGGGTTCATATATTTGCTGTAATCTCTATGGCTGGATGGATCATCCTCTACCTCAACATACTCTTTTAAGTCATTAGGATCAATACTGTTGCTACAGAGAGTTAAAACCCGAGATATCGGATGGGAAGCTTTTTATTCTTGTCGAAAAACTGATCATTGTTTGTAATCACGGAGAGAGATGTATCGCGATTATACGTAGGAATAGTATATCTACTACATCTATTTGTTCTTGGCTTCTTCTATTGTATTATACCAAGTTTATGCTACTTTGAAACTGGCTTATGTCAAAGTTGGACTGAGCATTTGGTAAAGACGAGATGAGGCTTTATGTTCATAAGAATAAAAATAAGTAAATGGGATTCTTTGTGGCACTTTTAAACAGTATCAGAGAAATACAATACTCGATCTGTATAAATTTTCAAATTCTCTCGAGTTGATTTGAACACCACGGTTATAAAAATAAATTATATACTGTTGCTGGGAATTAATACGCCTAAGTTGCTTGAGAGTTAACTATCCAAAGACAAATATGTTCAAAAGTTGAATGGTAAGGATAAATATATCAAACAAATATAATAAGGGCTAATATAACTTTTTTCCGAAAGTTCAGGGACAAGTTCAACACTAACTTTTTATTATTTGAAATGAATGAAATAAACCTACAAAAATATCTCTATTTTATTTTCGAAAAATCTCTTACATATATTATAATAATCTATCGGTAGGTTTGACATAAAACTTTTTTTCTTTGTAGTTGTAATGAACTATAAAACAATTTATTTTTTTCAAGTTGATTGACTATCTAAACTTTAATATGGTTGGTTATACCTAGAGCCGTCAAAATGGGCTTAGCTCATGGGGCCGGTCCAACCCAACCAGTTATTGGGGTAGGGTTGGGATAAGATTTTCAAGGTCATTTAAAACTAGGGCTTATAAGCCTGATGCACATAAGCCCTTGGCCCTTGAGGCTTGATCGAGGCCGGGCCAGGGTTGGTCCATGGGCCAAAACTTTTTATTTAAGGGTAACTTATAACAATCTTACTAGTATATAAGCTAATTACTTAAATGCACGCTATGTTGTAATATTATGAATCTTACCAAATTTTGGTACGTCCAGATACATGTATCTCAGAATATATGGACTCAAAATTAGGTTAATTTGTTCTAGATACACTCTATCCAAGTGGATTCGCATGTATCTAGGATACATAGACAAATCCCGCACCCTCGCTTCCCTCCCATCTTGCCTGTCACTCTCTTATCTTGCTCGCGTATTTGGTATGCAAGATGCATACTAATTACACTAGATTTTTTGCTAGTGTTATTGAAACAACAACATTGTTTGCTATATTTGATTTGAAAATGTTCTCATTTTCTTGGTGTTATAGAATTTTAAGTTAGAAAAGAAAAATGAGAAAATACATAATTACCCCATTAAAGTAAGACTTATTTTTGAAAAAGACACTCAAACTTTGCGGGGTCCTAATACACCCCTAAACTAGTTTAATGTGAAATTATTGAACCATTTTTCGATATTTTATAGAGAGAGTGTATATCACTCACCTGAAGAGCGTGGAAACAAAAAAAATTAAGATTAAACTTTTCTTTTGCAATATTTTTTATTAACTATTTAAATAATATTTTATTTTACTGTTTAATTTGTTTTTCTTTCTTCTCCTTCGTGAGCTTCACCATTGAGGGAGATGACAATAGCTTGAATTTTTTTTTTCCTCTCTTTTCGTTTTTTCATTTAGATTGGATTTCGACGGAGAGATTTGATTGTAACTAAATAACACAATTTCAGTCCATAAAAGAAATGCCTTTTTGGTCGACTTTCTTCCATTGATAACGGAAGCAACAACAAATTTCTTGTTTCATCCTCAGATTTCTTCTCCTCTTTCTTGGCCGGCTGGGATGAGAAGCTCCGGGGAGATGATGGCGACTTCGAAGATAGAATCGTCGGCGTTCAATTAATACCTGATCAATTTACGAGGGCTGAAATCCTGTTAAGACGAAGCAAAAATAATCTCATCTGCGTTCGGAGAGAGAATTTTTATTTTTTTTCAAATACAACCTAGGTTGATTTAGAGCAAAAATCAAAGGCAAAATAAACAAAAAGAAGACTTTGATAGAAATTTTAATTTGAAAAATAATAATTTTGAAAGCGGATTTGATTTTCCAGTTTTAATTTTGATTTAGTGTTGTAGCAATGGCGTCCACTCCAGGACGAAGGAGATCAACAAATGGGTTAAGCGAAGAAGAAAGAAAAAATAAAGAATCAAAACTAACAAAAAAAAACATAAATAAAAACAAAGATTAAGAAATTATATAAAAATTGACACATGGCAAGCAATAATTGGTGCGTGACTTCACCTTCTTTCTTTTAAGTGGGTTTGACCCAAAAATGGGATATTTATATTACTTTCAAATTGTTCAATGGGGTATTAGGATCCTTGTAAAGTTTGAGTGTCTTTTTAGAAAAAGTGTTTTGGTTGAATGGGGTAATTATGTATTTTCTCAAGAAAATTAATGAAAAAAAAAGGGTTAGCTTGCCCCAGCCCTCAACCTTTCTAGGATTGGGTTGGGTTGAACATTTTCAGGCCCTTCCAAATGAAGGGCCGGCCCATCCTAGCCCTTCAAATTCTTGGCCCGTTAGGCTTTGGGCCGGGTGGGGCTGAGCTGACCCTTTTTGACAACTCTAGCGATACCTATGTAATTAAAAATAAATAAAAATTATATGAAATAACAAACTATTAATTCAAATTAAATGCTATAGCCATAGTTTATTTTAATTGTAATTCGCAGCAAACATTCCCTTTTTTTTTGTCATCTGATTCGATATACAATTAGTCATTTTATACATTTCGGTATAAAATGCGTTTGTGTTTGTATAAAGTGAGAGAAAAGTGTATATACAAATATATATATTTTCTTCCTATACACTTATAATTATATAAATACAGATCTTATTATACAAATTACAATGTATAAATGAATTTATACAAAACTGAACAATTTGTATAAAATTGGATGTATCTAGCAAATTATACAAATCAAAAGCTCCATAATAAACATAAAATTTGCTATGGAGCGCAATTATGCAAACTATAGCTATAACATACAAATATGATTTTTATGTTTGCTATATGTGAAAGTTGCTCTTAAAAAAAATCTTTTTTTTAATGGACTAGTTAAGATTTACGAATTCCATAATTTTTTTATTTAAAATGCTTCATAGTGTCAACTTAAAAGGAGGAAAGTTAGTTAGAGACGTTATACGCACATTCTTTTTCTTCAATATGTGATCCAAATCCCATTTTGACTTGATTTCAAATACTTGTTCAAGTTTTTTCACAAATTTGAAGAAATGGCTTACAGAAGGAAGCAGGGGATCAGTAGATCCTCCACTTTCCAGGAAGAAAGCATTTTCCGTTCACCGGGGGAACCGAAACAGGGGATCTCTAGATCCTCCACATTTCATCATGAAACCACCACTTTCCGTCCCCCCGGAGATCCTTTTTCCTCCTCTTCCTCTTCCTCTTCTTCCTCCTCGTCTCTCGCTGCTCAGGCAATTAGAGCCTCAGCCGCTCATCATCGTCGTGCTTCTCAGGTCCCTCTTAATTCTCATTATACTCACTTTTTTTCAAAATGTTGATACAATTTACGAAAAATGTCATTGAGTTGTTTAAAATTGAAGCAAAATTGCCTGATTTTGAAATCATGTTTGATAAATTGAACATGCTCTCTAATTGTTGACATATCAATTGATTAATTGTATATTGATGGATCAAAATCAGGATGCTCTTTCGAATGGATATAGTGAAAATGAGGCAAATGGATTTTGGGGAGTTTTAGCAAGGAAAGGCAAAGACATTCTTGAAGAAAGCCAGGTGATCATTTTAGCCCTTCCTTTCTCTTCCAAGTAAAAGTTTCTTACTACTCCTTTCGAGGGGTGGAGCTACATGGTCTCAAGGGGGTTCAATTGAATCTCCAGAATTAAATTGTGCAAATACAAACCTTTTTTGTGTATATACAAATTGTTGACACATAAGAGGAGAGACAAAAGTGGCTCAAAAATTGTGTTAGGTGTGACATTCTTGCTTCTTTTTTTCTAAAAAAACGAATACCTTTATTGGAATTTCTGGCTCTTAACTCCTTCTGTTTTTGAAACTCCTTTCGTCATAATATGCAAGGAAATGCATATGTGAAACTTAGTGTTTTGGTTCATGAGCTTCCTATCTAATCATCCTCTTCAAAATCATCATTATAAGGTTCTAATGCTCGAATTCTCAAAAAAATTTGCCGCACTAATATATGCATTTTTGGAGGATCAGGCATGCACACAATAACATTTATGAACAGTCCGAGCAACATAGATTATAGGCTATGAGTATTGAAGTTGATTTTCACCAAAATAGTATATAGTTTCTCTGATTTCTCTCATCAGGTACATGCTGTGCTTCAACATAATTATTTTTTCTTGAATTTCAGGAAGGAAGCACAATTGTTGAGACGTCGCAAGATCATGTCTCCAACGGACGTAACCCATGGCAGATGCAAACAACGCGGCCACAAACACAAACTATTCATGAAGATCAATTAAAAGCTTCTCGCGACGTAAGGTGGCAACTTGCGTGATGATATATGATGTCGTCCTTCTGGTTAATATAGCATTAATCAGTGGCATAGCTACATTGATCCAATGATGGTCACTTGAACACCCTTCGTTGAAAAATTATACTGTACATATAAGTTAAAAACAACTTATTAGAGATACATACGATAGTTTTGAACACCATTAGCAAAATTTCTAGCTTCATCACTGGCATTAAGGATATGAAAATATTATAAGTACAATGAAAGATTGAAATGTTGTTTGTAATATCTCCTTGCTGGTGATCAAATGCATTTTTGGCCTTTTTTTTGGGTTTCAGGTGGCAATGGCAACTGCAGCAAAAGCGAAACTGCTACTACGAGAGTTAAAGACAGTTAAAGCTGATCTTGCTTTTGCGAAGCAACGTAGCTCTCAGCTGGAAGAAGAAAATAAAATGCTTCGAGAGGCTCGTGAGAAGGGAGACAATCCTGCAGATGATGACATGGTAGTTCTTTTTTCACTTACTACTACTAAGTTTGTTCTGATTTCATCTTCGTAAACCTCCATTTTATCGTACAAGTTCTCTAGAATGATAACTGCACTAGCAATCTTGAAATTCAGTCTGTTAAAACATAGAGTTAGACACACCTAAACTATCACCCTTTCGTGAGTTTCATACCTCAACAACTATCACTTTTTTGCGAGTTTCATACCTCAACTATCACTCCCTTTGTATTAAAACTCACCTCGATGCAGAGTTCATACTCTTTCATGAGTTTCATTAACTATCCATTGTTCTCTTTACCTACCTAAACTATCACCTTTTTCGTGAGGCTCATACCTTAACTATCACTCTCTTTGTATTAAAACTCACCTAGATGCAGAGTTGGTCTACCCGTGCCTGTTGTTTATAGGGAACAAATATTTTGCCAACTCAACATCGAGGTGTGTTTTAATACAAAAAAAAATGAGTTTATGTAGGTATAGAGAACAATTGATAGTTGAGGTATGAAACTCGCGAAAAAGTGATAGTTTAGATGTATTTCTGACCATTATGTCAAAAACAAGAACATAGTAGTAGAGATTAAGTTACTTTCTACTATATTTTATGGACTTGTTTAGGTACATTATGTCAACAAAACCAGAGTATTATTCCTGACAAACAACATAAGGTAGGACTTCCGTCAAGGGGGTTCATTATCTACTATACATACATCCCGATTAATCATGTTTCCTGTTTGGTGCAATATTTCAGATACGGCTACAACTCGAGACACTGTTAGCAGAGAAGGCTCGTCTAGCACACGAGAATTCAGTATACGCTCGTGAGAATCTCATCTTAAGGGAGATTGTTGAGTACCATCAACTAACAATGCAAGATGTTGTGTATTTGGATGAAGGATTTGAAGAAGTAACAGAAGTTTCACCAATACCTGCTGTTTCAAGAATGCTCTCTGCTTCACCTCCATTATCACCTAAATCAATTCATCATTCATCACCATCTAGAAACTCATCATTCACAAATTTAACAGCTCTTGGTTCACAACAAGTAAATACAAATGAAGAATTACCAACAAGTACTTCTTCAAAGGGGAAAGATTTAACAAGAAAATGATGATCTAACTATGTTGCTCCTCCAAGTGCCAATCATTTTTTTTCTTTCATCCTTGATATTTTTGTCAAGCATTATTTCTTACTTGTCCTTTGTATTGGTCGATTTTTGACACATCTATTACGAAAATCATTTAATACTAACGGTAGCTTTCTTTTTCACGCAATTTGTAGGGTTCAATAAACAATCGATATTTCAGTATCAGGGGTGTGATACTCTTGATAGTAATGGTTCTTAGACATCATATTAACAATTGAAATATGATCGAAAGAAAAAATCTTCTTTTGATAAGGCGTCTTCCTATACCTATGAATTTCATTGGACCTAAAAATGATACATTGAAAGAATCCGTTAGGTAAGACTTCTTAGAAAATTGTAGAGACCATTTATTGGGGGTATGGGTAGATTTGAAAGAATAATAATTAATGTCCTTTCCATTTTCATTTAGCAAATGTTGTCTCTCGCAACGTGGGTGACCATTTGGGAATTAACGTCTTGGTCCTCCAAGAAGCAATGGCAAGACATGACGTAACTTTAATTTTTCGAGGATATGATTTAAGATAGGAAGTTATGAAGGTCGTAGATTAGGATAGAAGGTTAGTAGATAGGTGAGTGTTGTTTTATTTTCTAGGAAGATATATTGGTGCATTGTTTCTGTTTCCTGATTCTTATTTTTTTTACCAATAGTAGTAAAATTTGTCTCGTAGTTGACCTATTATACGACCTTTGTTATTCCTCATTATTTACTGTACTTCAGTTGTCACATTAGCTGGTTATGGTCATTGTCCGGCCTCTCCATCTTTCCTTTTTATTTGTCCAATTTTGACTTTTAACTTGTCATTTTTGACAAATCAAGAAATGAAAATATATTTTTTTTATCTATTATACCCTCAATTTATTCAGAAAGTTAATGTTTTTGAAAAAATGTAGAACCTCTTCAATGAGTAAATTAATTTTGGAATACTACAAATTAGTAGGGGTAAAATGTTAAATTCACAATGTCAGTTATTACTTTCTTAATAGGTGTGCTAAGTAAATAATGAACAAGTAAATAGGGACAGAAGGAGTATTGATTATGCCCTCTTTATTTCTATATTGTTTTATGGGAAAAAGAACAAATATACCCCCAAACTATCGTAAATGGTATGTGTATACCCTTCGTTATACTTTTGGTACATCAATGACCTTACCGTCCAAATTTTAGAGCGTATATACCCTTTATACTAACGGTGGGAATTTTAATTTTTGGTAGAAAAATTTAATAAAATTTGGGTCGGTAGATAGGATTAGGACACGTGTATCACCGTTAGTATAAAGGGTATATACGCTCTAAAATTTGAACGGTAAGGTCATTGGTGTACTGAAAGTATAACAAAGGGTATACTCATACCATTTACGATAGTTCGGGGGTATATTTGTCCTTTTTCCCTTGTTTTATTAGCTGTTTTGAAGTATGTTACTTGAGTCGAGGTCTTTCAAAACAACATCTCTGTCTCCCCAAGATAATAATAAGATCTACGTACACTCTATCACTACATTTGAAATGCAACTTGTTGTTCTCGTATCAAACATCTAAGATCAATTTTAGTTTTAGGCTTCAATTAGGATTAGACAATCTATCTAAGATATTGAAAATCTTTTTAACTCTACAAGGAATTAAATAACCTAACATTACTCAAATGGAAATGCCTAACTTATAATTCATTTTCCACCAACTATTATTGACAATTCACGTAAGTCCTTAAAAAAAAAAAAACTAATAACCCCATTAATTTTCCACCAACCACATGAATATTTTCTTTTAAATATTTTACACTTTACACCAACTTGTAAAGATGGAATTATAACTTATATTTAGCCAGGCATGACTTTCAATTTTTTATAAAAAAATTAAATAACTTACTAATTGGAGTTTTTAGTCTAGTTAAAATATACCAAACATATACACGACATATATATAACTTTAAATTCATTCTACCATCAAAATTATTTATTGAATTAGAGAAATAATTTATTATTATATTCTACAGAGCCAAAAAACACCATGTGATTGTTCTCATCTGTCTTAATTTTAGTGAACAAAGTTATCTAGTACTTCTTCCGTTTAAAAAGAGAATGACCATTTTTCCTTTTTAGCAACATCTTAGTTTTAACTTTTCACGTGTCATATTTAAGGCATCAAGATTAAATAACATTTTGATATATTTGATAATTGATATAACTTTAATTCAAGGTCATAAAATTTAAAAGTTTTATTTTTTATTTTTTTTAACTCCATACCAAGTCAAAGTGTGTGGAAATTGATTGGAACACCATAGTCATAAAAATTAAAATAAAAAAAAAACCTTTTATAAAACTTCTTTCTTAAATTTGTTTTTTCTTTCAATATTCCATATCTGGATAAAATACATATTCGAGACTAAATTTGGATTCGCACCAAAAAATTACATATTAAAGGATAAAATACTCTCTACTAAAAGCAATTTCCAGGGACTCGAATCCGAAACACGTGTTTTAACGGTTGAAAAAAATGTTTTTAGCTCTCTTCTTCTTATGGCACACAACCCTTTTTCAGACAGCCAGAAACGAAGAGAGCACAAAAAGGCCACATAGCCCCCCACTCCCACGCCCACGCACCCCCTCTCCCTACCCACCCCACCACCATTACCGCAAATTTCACCCACCCCCCACCCATCGCCTTCATTATCATCCCTACATTGCATTTTCAATTTCATTGATTTCTTCATCTTTCGTTTTTTTTTCTCTGAAGCACTGTTGATTCGCCCCGTTGACTGATTGTTCTTTATTTTCTTCCCTCAAATTGTATGGATTGAGTGTTCGTTTAGGTTTTGTTGATTCGCATTTCTTGAAGGAATCGTTCTCCGTTTGATCGTCTAAGTTCTTCCACGGCGTTTCCATATAGAAGGTGAGTTTTTTTTTTTAATGATTATATTGGTTCTTTTCGTTTTGGGGTTTCTTTTTTTAGCGTTTTGATTTATTTTTTTTTTGATTTGTTAGGGTTGGGTCTAGGGTTAGGGCGATGCGGATGGAAGCGTCCGGTGCAAATTCGGACGCTCAAAGAGGTATTTCATCAACGAGTAATAATATTAGTAGTAATTCTAGAAGGCATGGAGTACAATTGTCGGCTGCCAATTTATTTCGTTCTCCGTTATCGACGTTGTTGGAATATTCTGGAATTTTAAGGACAAGATCAAGTCATACAGAATCGGCTAGTTTGATAAATAGTCAATTTCAGCCTCGTATGGATGATGCTGGGACATCTCCAGCTTCTCCGGGTGGCTCTGGGGAAGTTTCAATTAGGATTATTGGTGCTGGTGAGCAGGAGCATGATAGAGTTGGGAATGTAGTGCCATCACCAGCTGTTGGTGGAACACTGAGGGAAGGGGATGGGGAAAATGAAGTTTTTGGGAGGACGATTTCGAGGTCGGGGTCTGCAGCATCAGTTGGAGCATTGGAGAGTCAATCGAGTGATAGAGGGGCGGGAGATGGAGTTACTCATCAGGTGAATGGAAACACGGAGACGGGGACTACGGATGGTGCTGGTGTTAATAATAGGGAGTCTTCTTACCAAAGATATGATATACAG
>JAJOOR010010076.1:0-25821 GCA_036250505.1 Solanum acaule | reverse complement strand
AATTATTACATTACCTGAATTGATTAGTATGAGCAATTTTTGGGTCTGATGAATCTGAGTCTTTCTCATACAATTGTTGAGGGTTATCTGGTAATTGCAGCTTTCGGTTTCTGATCGCCGCAACGATAACCTATATAATTATTATTATAATAAATCGTTAATTAATTGACATTATACATAAACATATCTTTTAATTTGGCTTTAATTGACATTTATATCCTTTAATTTTAGATGTGTCTAAGTAGATACATTGAACAAGTAGCACTTGCGGGAATTGAATTATGTCATTGCATTCAGTGTCGCTAAACATTTATATAGAGTGATGGTTATAAATACTCATATTTATTATTATCACTAAATCCTTTATATGTTGTAGTATATGTAGACAACTTGGCAATCCGTGTGAGACCCCACATAGAAAACATGTACTCCTTTTGTCCCAATTTACGTGACTTATTTTCCTTTTTAGTCAGTCCAAAAAAGAATGACACATTTCTATATTAAATAACAATTTAACTATAAAATGTCTATTTTACCCTTAATGAAATGATTTACAGTCACACAAATTTATATCATTCATTTTGGACCACAAATTTTAAAAGTCTTCTTTTCTTTCTTAAACTCCGTGTCGAATCAAACTACCTCACATAAAATGAGACGGAGGGAGTATCTAGTACTGCTTGTTCAACTTTATATAATTTTGTGTACACTCAAAATTTAAAGGGCATAGGTATGAGCGGATAACCAGATTAAAGGACATGTTTATTAAAGTGTAAGATGAATAAAATAAAAAAGAAAGATACCTGGAGTATCCTTGTAAGTGGTGGGGTTTGAGCAGGAAGTTGAAGTTGATAGAATGGCTTTCCAAAGACAAAAATAATGAAACCAAGAAAAGTAGTAGCAAAACTAATGAGGAAACCCATCCACCAACCTTTGTTAGTGCTAATCCAAACAATAATTGTTACACCAATAGCTGAACCTGACACTGAGCTTAACAATAGCCAGTTGAAGTATTTTCCAACTGCTCCTTTTGAATTATTCTCATCAAATTGATCTGCACCCAATGCTGGTAAAGCTCCCCTAACACCACCAGTACCCAATGCTAACAAACACACTGATACATAGAACAATACTGCTATTCCACCTTCTAATGAATTTGCCTTTGGTTGCAAAAATGAGTAACGAGCTTGAATCGTCATCAACGCCCATGCCTAATTAATGTATGTAACCATTAATAATTCATCCATAATTCTACATCGATTGATCAATAAATAAATTAAACTTACGAGTATTTCAGCAGTTCCAAAAATGATAATGGTGTTGAATCTGTTGAGGTAAGTATCAGAAATGAAACCACCAATTATAGAGAGCAAATATGTTGAGCCTAACAAGTTGGTGACCGTGTTGGCTGAACCACTCAGGTCGAAATGCATCTTGAATGACAAGTATAGTACCATGCTCACCATGTTTGCTACAAATCCAATGTTGTCTAATCCCACAAAACCTACAAATTAATTGAATTTCAATTTTATGGATTTTGAATTTTGACAGTGCAACACATCAAGTATATGTTTCTTGTTGGGTGTGCTGATGGCGGAACTTGCATTTTTGGGAAGAAAGTGATGCCTTTTGCTATTGGTATACATTTAATGAATTTATTATTTAATACAAATACATTACCATAGATGAAGGAAGAAGCTCTAAATCCACCTTTTCCTTTCATTTTGCAATTCCTTACAGAATTGTACTCTAACTTTGTACCTTCCTCCTGACAAAACAAAGAACCAACAAAAAAATAATAATTAATTTTTTGTTTTGGGGGGAGGGGGGTGTGGAGGGGGAGCAAGAACTGAGTACTGACCATGGTGGCAGAGAATTGTCAGTTAGACCAATAACTGCCAAAGTGGTTTTAGGAGTTGTAAGTGTTAAAATATTTGAGTGAAGAAGTATTATAAAGGCCAGGTTCTAATTATATAATGGAATTTGTTAGTTGATGTTCATGATTATGATATGGCTGGCATTTATCTTCACTTTGACAATGGTCATAATAGCACAAACTATGGGTTGTGGGCACCCTATACTAAAGTATCTAACTTTTTATTAAAGATTTAATTATATATATATCCTGTTGAAATTACATTGTACCTATGAGTTGTGACAACTTTTTGCCTATAGAATAGTAGTTTTATTATCCTCACTTCACTTATTGATTGCATTATCTAGCTAGTAGTGTTATTGTGGGCACACATATTGCTAAAGTAGATATAACATCTTTTGCCAACTTCTACATGGCTTGTCTAACAAAGCCAAATCTAGGTAAAGCAGAACCTTCATGGACCCAAAAGTCCAGAGGAGTTGAAAGCAAAATTTTGGCTGGGGTCACCAGGGTTAAAATTCAACTACTTTTCTCCAAAATCAAATGTATAATATAATGCATGAACTTCCCTCAAACACTATTCCTTTGTCCAATCCCTTCTTTTAGATACTCCTTCCGTATATATTATTTTTAATTGTTCAGTTTAAAAAAATGTTATTTTATTTATTACTAGTGTGTCAAGTCAATGATGTACAAGCAAAAATGGACGGAAGAGTAATATTTTTAAAAAAACATACAAATATGTCATTTAACTTGACCTTTGTTGACATTTATGTCTTTCAACTTTGAGTGTGCACGAGTAAACACTTAAACTTGTATAAAATTGAACAAACAAATAGACACACGGGTTATGTGTGGTATAATACACGTAAGATGTCATGTAGGACACAAATTTTCAGTGGCGTAGCTACACTCATGTTAGGGTGTCCAATTGGACATCATTCGTTGGAAAATTATAATGTATATACATGTATAATGATAAACAAAGTGGTTAAATAACATATTTTGGACACCCTTGACACAACAATATGATGTAGTCCAGTGGTTTTAAGCGCCTCTAAAGAGTAAAGACACACCTTAAAGTGTTTGTGTGTTCAAATCTTAGTAGCACGCAAATCTTAGACACACTTTTATAAGAAGAGCATTCACACTTTAACACCTGGATACACTTCGTGAAATATTGTTCCTTGTGGAAGTAGACGACCTGGATTTGTGTACAAGACATATATCCTACAGCTCCACCAAATCAAACATCCATTCTTGTTTGATGAACTGTCTTTCTAATTAAGATACTTCTCTGAATTAAATGCCATCTAGCTTTGAAAGTTTCAAGAAAATCTGTAAGGTTTCTCTTGTCAGAGCATAGCAATTAGTACGTTAGTCTAGTCATGTCAATTTTGGACTTAAAAACGACAGGATAACTACTTGATTAGTGATTTAACACATGAAGGTAGCTGGTTATAATTCACTTATTCCATAATTTTGCGTGATATATACTCTATTTCTCAATTTTTAATTATTCCGTATATTAAAAATAGTTATTTATTTAATTTAAAAAATGAATTTTTTATTATTATTTTATATTTAATTTATCTTTGTAATTAAATATTATTAATTCTTTAATATGTAATTAATTTATAATTAATAAGAATGATATACTAATAAAATTATTATTTAAACATGAACAAATAAAAATGGAGGGAGGGAATAATTGTTTAAACTTGTATATTTGCGCAATTGATTTCTTTATGAATATCTATCTTGGTGTGATGGAACCTTAAAAACTGACAGCTTTTATTTTGTCTTCAACTGATTAATTTGATCTGGAAGAATTATTTGACATATAATGTCTAAATAATACTACAATTTTAGTCAAATGTAATAAATTGGGGAAAAAAGTCTCAATTAAAAAAATAATAATAATTAAATGCATGAGTCTGTCTACATTTTACTAGTAGTAGTATCATCCAGCAAGTGAGGAATTGGTTATTTTCAGGAATTTAGCATGAGAATATTCTTTCTAAGATTTTCCTGACATCAATGATCAAACTAGAGACGATTGTTTACTAAAAAAATTAGCATTTTGGTTAATAATAGAATTTGTGAATAGTGATTACATCTGAGGTGTAATTCTGTTAGAACCCTAAAAGATGGAACTAGTAATATTTTTTCAGAGTTCTGAATATGGATGACAATGGGTGGTGTGGGGTAGGGGGTGGTTGAGCTTAACCAACAAAATTTTTAATCCATCCCGCTCAGCCCCGCCCCACATAACATTTTTTTAATTTTCAACCCGCTCCACCCCACCCGCATAGACCCGCTCCACATGAACCCGCCTCGCATATTTTTTTAATATTTTCATTTTCTAGTTAAGTTTGATACTAAAAATACAATTCATAAAAATAAAATTATTTTTTCATTAAGTTGTATTAATTTAATAGGATAGTGACTTAAAATTTTATTTTTTAGAGGTCAATTGAGAAACATGTAAGAAATTGAATTATTTTTTATTGAACCATTTTCATTTACTATCTTGAATATTTTAGTAGCTTGAAAGAAATTATCTTAATAAATAATTCTCTATCATTCTTATAACATGTAAAAAATTAAAACTAAATTTAAACCCATAGAAAATCACATATACCGGCAACCCGCCCCGCCCCGCATAAGTTTTAAAAAATCCACTTCAACACATTCCGCATCCCACCCACCCCGCACAACCTTAAACCCACTGTAACATCTCGCAAATTGAAAGAACTAGAAAGAGCTTGAATTAGAATGAGTGATTTTTGAAAATAATAAAAATCTGGAAAATTGGTCAAGTTAAGTGAAGTTTGAGTTTTTGGTCAACTTCAAACGACCATAACTCCTAGCTCAGGATGAGTTAGGTGTGTTTCTAGATGTCATAGGAAAGATCTTGGAATAATCTTTTCAACGCCGTCGAGTTTGCGCGATTCCGAGTTCGTATGAGTGAGTTATGCCCATTGAAAGTTGGATTGTTCAAATAAGGAAAATCCAATCCAAATTTTAGAAGGGCATTATGGTCTTTTCACCACCCAATTAAGTTAATTCATTTTTAGCAATTAAATTGGGGTCTAAACTGAAATGGTTCAGTTTAACTAATTGGAAATTTACGCTAGGGTTTTTGGAGAAAGAACGCAAGAGGAGAAAAGACGAGAAAGAGCAAAGTTCGTCGTTCTTGAAGGTTTAGCTTGTAGATTTCGACAAGGATTGATCCCTAAAGAGGTTTGTGAGTCTTTCATAGCGTTGGGTTCGTTCACCCACGTGCCAATCATGTTAATTTTAGCGAAGTTTGTTCTAGAAAGTTGACAGTTGATGAATCTTGAATGGTGTTCTTGAAATTGGCCTTCGTTCTTGAGTTAAGTTGAGATTGAGGAGTTCCTTGAGGTTAAAATGTTGTTTCCTTGAGTTGTTTGAGTTAGATTCTTGTGTATACATAATGGGTATTTGAATCTAAAGGGAAGAAACAAGGTACCAGGTCCGCGTCGCGAACCTGTTCCTCAGAAGCGTAATTTTCCCTTCGCGTCGCGGCAAGGACATGGACCTCTCTGCCTTAAAAATTATTTTCGCGACCAAAATTTAAATACACCTCCGCGTCACGGACTAGTTTCTAGGCAGTGAATTCTTGATCATTTCTCATGTTTAGCTACCTAAAATCATTCCTAAACATCATGAGATCTTTCCTATCACAAATCACAATCCTTGAATCCATAATTCAATTCAAGGAAAGTTAAGAGTCAAGTCAAGAGAAGTTAAGAATCAAGTCAAGAGAAGTTAAGAATCAAGTAAAGAGAAGTCAAGAGTCAAGTCAAGAGCCAAGTTAAGAGAAGTTCATACAATTTTCAAAAGTCTTTTACAAATGTTTTAACTTTGTTTTAAGACTTAAGTTTTGAGTTGAGTAAAGAGTAAAGTTTGAAGTGCATTTCTTCAAAAGAGTATATCGGGACTATGTATTCCCAAAGAGTAAATGTTTTCATATTTAAACAAGAAAGGAAACTGAGATTTTCAAAAGAGCCTTTGAGTTAGTTTTTAGTAAAGAGTAAGATTATACGGGAACTAAGTATTCCCAAGAGTTAAAATGTTTTTACATTTGAGCAAGAAAGGAAACTGAGATTTCCAAGAAAGCTTTTAAGCTAAGTTTTGAGTAATTATCTCAAACCAAAGAAAGAGTTTTGTTTTTACAAACATATGAGCTAAGTATATTTTGGGAGTAGTATTGAGCACCGATATGGGGACGAGTTTGAGTTTAGATAACTCACGTCTCCATAAACCATGTAGCCATCACGGGTAGTAAAAGATCATACTTTTTAGATGAATCCTTAAGATGCTTTTAGCATAGACTAGTGGATCCACTTAGTTAAGCGTTCTATATGACGGCAAAGTATAGGATAGTTCTGGCAGCATGGGCAAGATGTTGTATCACCACTTAGGCTCATAGTGATGGTTGTCGATTAGAGAAACTCCCACAGAAACTATATTACTTTATTATATGAGTAACATTGATTTTGTTATTGCATTTTTCTTTAACGAACTAAGTTGTTTTCCACTGTTTTACAAGCTTTCTATATATTGCATATGTTTATTGTTTTACATTGAGTTATCTTATTCAGGAGTTGAGTAAAGCCAAGGTAAGTGTTCCTTGCAGATCCTTTTCAAGCTTAAGTTGTGTTTAGCATTCCAACTCGCATACTCATACATTCAATGCAATGATGTCAGTTGGCCTGCATCATCTTATGATGCATACGCAGGTAACTAGGATCAACATCCAGCGCCTCGTTGATCAGGTTGAGCACTCAGGGTCAGTTGGTGAGCCTCCTTGCATTCCGGAGGACTCTTTTATCATTTTCTTTCTAGTTTTCAGCTATTAGGATGATCGGGGGTCCTGTCCCGACATCCCTCTTTGTTTTAAAGGCTTTATAGACAGTTAGTAGTTCAGTTGTCTTTACATTATCATTTCATATGTTAAGACTTGAGTTACCATTTTGGCCAAGTTGAATGTTGACTTTTAAACATTCTAAGTTATTTTATTAAACAATTGAGTAGGTGCATTTGATCATTGTAATAATTCTTAGAGTCATCCGCTGAGTAAGTAAGTCAGGCTAAGGGTTCGCTTGGGGCCAGCAATAGTTCTCAAGTACCAGCCACGTCCGAGATGTATGGTCGGGGCGTGATAAACTTGGTATCAGAGCACAGAGTTCAAGAGTCCTAGGGAGTCTATGAAGTCGTGTCTATAGAGTCCTAGTTATCGGTGTGAAGTGCGCCACATCTATAATTAAGAGGCTGCAACATTTAGGAATTCCTTCACTTCTTTCATACTCACTTCGTGCGATAGAGTGTATCTCTATAAAAGTTTTTTTCTAACTTGTGCTTACGCGTAACTGATTTTGAGCTGGCCTATGGTTGAGAGTGCCTTCATGGGAGTTTCTTTCCCCGTGAGCTAAGAGAAGCAAAGAGATGGTTGCCGACATGAAGAGTGGGATGAATTTGTTTGTTCTTGGGTTGACTCGTCTATCAAGTGAGGAAAGTAAGGCAGCCATGCTAATAGGTTACATGGGCATAGCAAGGTTGATGATCCATATGCAACAAGTTGAGAAGAACTAGCTAAAGGATAGAGAAGAGTTAGAGAATAAAAGGGCTAATACATCATGGAATGAATCTGGGCAGAAAAAGAGTAATGTGAACCGATTTTCTTTCCAATATAAGAAGAAAGGACTTGCTCCATCATATGCTAGTGCACCTGCACCAAGGGACAAATGTGAGTACAATAGTCAGAATTCTCAGAATTTCAGAGTTAGACCTGCGCATTCGCAAGGTTGTAAGGCACAAGGGGGTACTAAGACTCCTGCATGTGCTACGTGTGGTAGGAGCCACTCAGGGGTGTGTCGTTATGATTTCACTAGTTGCTTCAAGTGTGGCCAAAACAGTCATTTTATGAGAGAGTGTCCTAATAGCAAATAGAGTAATGATAATGGGGGCAATAGAGCCCAGTCTTCTTCAGTTGCTCCACCAAAAAGAGCTGCATATAGATGAGCTACTTCAAGGGAAGGCGGAGAAGGAAACCGTATTTATGCTATCGCTAGTTGCCGAGAGCAAAAGGATTCGCCAGATGTTGTCACTGGTATGATCCAAGTCTTCAATTTTGATATTCTTCTTGAGCAACTTCTTGAGCCCTTCAGTGTTTCTACACCTGATGGTGGGTTTATTCTAGCAGAAAGAGTCTATTGTGATTGTTCCATTTCTGTCAATCACAAGAGTACCATGGTTGATTTAGTTGAGTTAGACATGGTAGATTTTGATGTCATTCTAGGTATGGACTGGCTTTATGCCTGTTATGCATCAATAGATTGTAGAACTCGAGTAGTCAAGTTCCAGTTTCCAATGAACTAGTTATAGAGTTGAAAAACAGTTCAGCAGTGCCTAAATGTCATTTTATTTCGTACCTTAAGGCGAGAAAGTTAGTTTCCAAGAGGTGTGTCTATCACTTAGTTTGAGTTAATAAATCTAGTGTTGAGATACCTCTTATTCAGTCAGTTTCAGTAGTAAAAGAGTTTCCAGAAGTCTTTCCTGATGATCTTCCTGGAGTCCCTCCTGAGAGAAAAATAGACTTCGGTATAGACATTCTTCCAGATACTTGTCCTATCTCAATTCCGCCATATAGAATGGCACCAGCAGAGTTGAAAGAGCTTAAATAGCAGTTGAAGGATTTTTTAGAGAAAGGTTTCATTCGACCAAGTGTCTCACCTTGGGGCGTTCCGGTCCTATTTGTGAAAAAGAAAGATGGTTCCCTTAGGATGTGTATAGATTACCATCAGTTGAACAAGGTTACCATCAAGAATAAGTATACTCTTCCAAGGATTGATGATCTTTTCGATCAAATTCAGGATGCCACTTGTTTATCTAAGATAGACCTCAGATCTGGCTACCATCAATTAAGAGTAAGGGAATGTGATATTCCAAAGACAGCTTTCAGAAACCGTTATGGCCATTATGAGTTTTTGGTCATGTCCTTTGGTTTGACCAATGCACCTGCAGCGTTCATGGACCTTATGAATAGAGTTTTCAAATCTTATTTAGATATGTTTATTATCGTCTTCATTGATGACATACTAATCTATTTAAGGATTGAAGAAGATCATGCTTGCCATCTCAGAATAGTTCTTCAGATTTTGAAAAATAAGGAGTTATATGCTAAGTTCTCTAAATGTGAGTTTTGGCTTGAGTCTGTGGCGTTCTTGGGCCACATAGTTTCCAGTGATGAAATTAGAGTTGATACCCAAAAGATAGAGGTAGTGCAGAATTGGCCTAGACCCACATCTCCAACTGATATTAGGAGTTTCTTGGGTTTGACTGGATATTATAGAAGGTTCGTAGAGGGGTACTCGTCTATTTCGTCCCCTTTGACCAAGTTGACTCAGAAAACAATAAAGTTTCAATGGTCTGAAGTTTGTGAGAAAAGCTTTCAGGAATTGAAAAAGAGGTTGACTAATGCCCTAGTGTTGACCTTACCAGAAGGTACGCAAGGCTTTGTTGTATATTGTAATGCGTCTAGAGTTGGTTTGGGTTGTGTACTAATGCAGAATGGCAAAGTAATAGCTTATGCCTCCAGACAGTTGAAGGTTCATGAGAAGAACTACCCAACCCATGATGTAGAGTTGGCTGCCGTAGTATTTGTTTTGAAAATATGGCGCCATTATCTTTATGGTGTGCATGTGGATGTGTTCATTGATCACAAAAGTCTTCAGTATGTGTTTAGTTAGAAAAAGCTTAATAATTGATATAGAAGGTGGTTAGCGTTACTCAAAGATTATGACATGAGTATTCTTTATCACCCAGATAAGGCTAATGTTGTTGTTGATGCCTTGAGTAGATTATCTATGTGTAGTACCGCCCATTTTGAGAAAGGTAAGAAAGAGTTAGCAAAAGAGGAGCATAGACTTGCAAGGCTAGGAGTTCGACTAATGGATTCCATAGAAGGAGGAGTAGTGGTGATGAATGGGGCTGAATCATCATTAGTGTCAGAAATAAAAGATAAGCAAGACCAAGACCCTATTTTGCTTGAATTAAAGGCACATGTTCATAAGCAAAAAATGATGGCTTTTGAACAAGGGGGAGATAGTGTTTTGAGGTGTCACGCCTCGAGCCTACACCCTGGACGTGGCCGGCACTCGAAGACCATTGTCGGCCCTAAGCGAACCCTTGGCCTGACTTACTGACTCAGCGAAAGACTCTAAACATTTTATTATAATCAAATGAACTTACTCAAATAACTTTAGTGAAATAATTCAGAATGTTTAATTGTCAACATTCAACTGGGCCAAAATGACAACTCAAGTCTTAACATATGAAATGATAATGTAAAGAGGTCTGACTAATAACTATCTACGAAGCCTCTAAAACAAAGAGGGATGTCTGGATAGGACCCCCGATCATCCTAACATCTAAAAGACTAGAAAGCAAATAAAGGAGTCCTCTGAAATGCAATGAGGCTCACCAACAGACTCTGAATGCTCAAGTTAGATCAACGAGGCACTGGATGTTGATCCTGGTTACCTGCATCTGCATCATAAGAAGATGCAGGCCAACTGACATCAGTATATTGAATGTACGAGTATGCGAGTTGGAATGCTAAAACAAGATATAGGCTTGAAAGGAATCTGAAGAAAACACTTACCTTGGCTCTTCTCAACTCATGAATAAACTTAACTCAGAATAAAGCAATGAAACACATGCATTATATGAAAAGCTTTATAAAACAGTAAAAGCAACTTAGTTCATTAAAGAAAATGCAATAACAAACTCAACTTTACTCATATACAAAGTAATATAGTTTAGGTGAGAGTTTCTCTAACCGACAACCACCACTATGAGCCTAAGTGGTGATACAACGTCTTTTGACACGCTGCTAGAACGGTCCTATACTTTGCCGTCATATAGAACCTACTTAACTTAGTGGATCCACTAGCTTAACTTATGTGATCATCTAAAAAATATGACCCATTAATACCCATGATGGCTACATGGTTTTTGGAGACTTGAGTTAATATGATCTCGCATCCCCATATCGGTGCTCAATACTACTCCCAAAAATATACTTAGCTCATATGTTTAAAAACATAACTCTTTCTTTAGTTTGAGATAATTACTCAAACCTTAGCCCAAAGGCTCTCTTGGAATCGATGTTCCCTTTTCTTGCTCAAATGTGAAAACATTTATAAACTTCTTTGGGAATACTTAGTTCCCTAATAGATTTTTGAGAAATGAACTCAACTCTTTACTCTTTGCTTAACTTGAAAACTTGAGTCTTAAAATGAATTTAAAACATTATTAAATACTCTTGAAAACTTTAGGAAACTTTGCTTTGACTTGCTTCTTAACTTCTAGACTTGACACTTGACTTTGATCTTAACTTTCCTTGAATTGGATTATGGATTCAAGGTTCATGATCTCGTGTATTGGATGATTTCATGATGTTTAGATGTACCTTAGAGTGTTGGAATCAACTAGAAAACATAGGTACATTGCTAAGGAACAAGTACGAAAAGGTGGGGAGTGAATGGGGAGAACTGGCGTCCTTGGCGCTCTGAGAGGCGCAGGGCACCAGCCCTCAACATTCAGGGACTGGTCTGGGGTGTGCTGGCTGGCGCGTTGCCCCAAGGGTGAACATTTAGGGACCCTTTTGGGGCGCGCTGGCTGGCGCGACGCCCCACCCCTATACCCAGGTGTTTGACGACTTTTCTTCTCCGTTTTTCATCTCTAAACCCTCTAAACTCTAATGGTTCTTTCCCCAAACACTTAGAATCATTAGTACCCTCAATACCCAATAGATCTAACTCAAAAGACAACCCAGAAACACAAATCAAATCAACACTAGGCATTCAATAATCAACCAACAAGAATTCAACAATGTTCTTCAAGAACTTCACTTTCTTAACATTCAAACAACTCCAATTTTGCTGAATTGAAACAAGTTTGGCGTGTGGGTGAACTAACACAACACTATGTGATCTCACATACCTTGTAGGGATCACCCCCGACGAATTCCACTCGCAAATCTTGAACGTTCTTGGCGATTTCTTGATTTCTCTCCTCTTTTCTCTTCTTTCTTCTCCTCTCCAATCCCTAGCGTAAATTCTAATTTTCTAAACTGAATAAAGTCTTGTTTTACCCCCAATTAATTCCTAAAAACGAAATAGGCAAAGTAGGTAAGGAAATGACTAGTTTACCCTTCCAAAACCCGGATTAGACTTTCCTTAATCTAACAGCCCAACTTTCAAAGGGGATAACTTACTCATACGAACTCAGAATCGCGCAAACTCGGAGGTGTTGGAAAGATAATTCCAAGAGATTTCCAACCATATCTGGAACTACACCTAAATCATCCTGATCTAGGAGTTATGGTCATTTGAAGTTGACCAAAAACTCACTTTAACTTACTTAAAATTTTCCAGATTTCTTTATACTTTCCAAAAATGACTATTTCCAGATTTTAAACTTATTTCTAGTTCTTTCTAGTTGCGAGATGTTACATGAGGTATCAAGATAGATTGTGTGATTGATTTCAAAGGTAATTGGGATGATCACCTACCTCCCATTGAGTTGCTTACGACAATAGTTGCCATTCTAGCATTGACATAGCTCCTTACGAAGCTCTTTATGGGAGAAGATGCAAATCTCCTATTGGATGGTTTGAAGTTGGTGAAACAGGGTTGATAGGACCACACTTAGTTCATTAAGCTATGGAGAAAGTGAAAGTTATTCAAGAGAGATTGAGAACAATGCAGAGTTGTCAGAAATCCTACACTGATGGTAGGAAGAGGGAGTTAGAGTTTGAAATAGATGATTGAGTTTACTTGAAAGTTTCACCCATGAAGGGTGTTATGCGATTTGGTAAGAAGGGAAAGCTTAGTCCCCGGTATATTGGCCTTACAGAATATCCAAGAGGATTGGCAATGTAGCTTATGAGTTAGAGCTACCACAAGAATTAGCAGTAGTTCATCCGGTGTTCCACATCTCCATTTTGGAAAAGTGTATGGGAGATCCTTCATTGATCATACCAACTGAAGATATTTGGATCAAGGATAACTTGTCTTATGAGGAGATCCTGTTCAGATTCTAGATCGCCAAGTTCGCAAGTTGAGAACAAAAGAGATAGCATCAGTCAAAGTCCTTTGGAGGAACCAATTTGTTGAGGAAGCTACTTGGGGAGCTGAGGAATATATGAAGAAGAGATATCCACATCTCTTTGAATTCGGAGAAGTTCCATATTAAGGTACTAATCCTTATCTTAGCTTTTATTTATACTATTAGCATGTTGTAATTGCATTACTTGTTGGGTGTTTGAGTTGAATGTTAATGTTACACCCTTAACCTACTAAGAGTAATCTCATTCGAGGACATTATAATATTAGCATGTTGTAATTGCATTGCTTGTTGGGTGTTTGAGTTGAATGTTAATGTTACACCCTTAGCCTACTAAGAGTAATCTCATTCGAGGACAAATGTTCCCAAGAGGGAGATATTGTAACATCTCACAAATTGAAAGAACTAGAAAGAGAACGACCATAACTCCTAGCTCAGGATGATTTAGGTGTATTTCTAGGAAATATATTGGAATAATATTTCCAACGCCGCCGAGTTTGCGCGATTCCGAGTTCGTATGAGTGAGTTATGCCCATTGGAAGTTGGGTTGTTCAAATAAGGAAAGTCCAATCCGGATTTTAGAAGTGCATTATGGTCTTTTCACCACCCAATTAAGTTGATTCATTTTTAGCAATTAAATTGGGGTCTAAACTTAATTGGTTCAGTTTAGACAATTGGAAATTTATCCTAGGATTTTGGAGAAAGAACGCAAGAGGAGAAAAAAGGAGAAAGAGCAAAGTGCGTCGTTCTTGAAGGTTTAGCTTGTGGATTTCGACAAGGGTTGATACCTAAAGAGGTATGTGAGTCTTTCATAGCGTTGGGTTCGTTCACCCACACACCAATCATGTTAATTTTAGCGAAGTTTATTCTAGAAAGTTGAAAGTTGACGGATCTTGAATGGTGTTCTTGAAATTGGCCTTCGTTCTTGAGTTAGGTTGAGATTGAGGAGTTCCTTGAGGTTAAAATGTTGTTTCATTGAGTTGTTTGAGTTATATTCTTGTGTATACATACTGGGTATCTGAATCTAAAGGGAATTTGAGAAAAAGAACCGAGTTTAGGTGAATTGGGGTTAGAACACGAAGAAGGAACAAGTCGGGTAGAAACTGGGTACCAGGTCTGCGTCACAGACCTATTCATCAGAAACATAATTTTCCCTTCGCGTCACGGCGAGGACACGGACCTCTTTGGCTCAAAAATTATTTTTGCCCCCAAAACTTAAATACACCTCCGCATTGCGGATTGGTTTCCAGGCACTGAATTCTTGATCATTTCTCATGTTTAGCTATCTAAAATCATTCCTAAACATCATGAGATCATTCATATCACAAATAACAATCCTTGAATCCATAATTCAATTAAAGGAAAGTTAAGAGTCAAGTCAAGAGAAGTTAAGAGTCAAGTCAAGAGAAGTCAAGAGTCAAGTTAAGAGAAGTTCATAAAGTTTCCAAAAGTCTTTTACATATCTTTTAACTTTGTTTTAAGACTTGAGTTTTGAGTTGAGTAAAGAGTAAAGTTTGAAGTGCATTTCTTCAAAAGAGTATATCGGGACTATCTATTTCCAAAGAGTAAATGTTTTCACATTTAAACAAGAAAGGAAACTGAGATTTGCAAAAGAGCCTTTGAGCTAATTTTCAGTAAAGAGTAAGATTATACGGGAACTAAGTATTCCCAAGATTCAAAATGTTTTTACATTTGAGCAAGAAAGGAAACTAAGATTTCCAAGAGAGCTTTTAAGCTAAGTTTTGAGTAATTATCTCAAACCAAAGAAAGAGTTTTGTTTTAACAAACATATGAGCTAAGTATATTTTGGGAGTAGTATTGAGCACCGATATGGAGACGAGTTTGAGTTCAGATAACTCACGTCTCCATAAACCATGTAGCCATTATGGGTAGTAAAGGATCATACTTTTTAGATGGCTCCTTAAGATGCTTTTAGCATAGACTAGTGGATCCACTTAGTTAAGCGTTCTATATGACGGCAAAGTATAGGACAGTTCTGGCAGCATGGGCAAGACGTTATATCACCACTTAGGCTCATAGTGGTCGTTGTCGATTAGAGAAACTCCCACAGAAACTATATTACTTTATTATATGAGTAAAGTTGACTTTGTTATTGCATTTTTCTTTAACGAACTAAGTTGTTTTTCACTGTTTTACAAGCTTTCTATATATTGCATATGTTTATTGCTTTATATTGAGTTATGTTATTCAGGAGTTGAGTAAAGCCAAGGTAAGTGTTCCTTTCAGATCCTTTTTAAGCTTAAGTTGTGTTTAGCATTCCAACTCGCATACTCGTACATTCAATGTACTGATGCCAGTTGGCCTGCATTGTCTTATGATGCAGACGCAAGTAACCAGGATCAACATCCAACACCTCGTTGATCAGATTGAGCACTCAGAGTCAGTTGGTGAGGTTTCTTGCATTTCGGAGGACTCTTTTATCATTTGCTTTCTAGTTTTCAGTTGTTAGGATGATCGGGGGTCCTGTCCCGACATCCCTCTTTGTTTTAGAGGCTTTATAGACCGTTAGTAATTCAGTTGTCTTTACATTATCATTTCATATGTTAAGACTTGAGTTGCCATTTTGGCCAAGTTGAATGTTTACTTTTGAACATTGTAAGTTATTTTATTAAATAATTGAGTAGGTGCAATTGATCATTGTAATAATGATTAGAGTCTTCCGCTGAGTAAATAAGCCAGACCATGGATTCGCTTGGGGCCAACAATGGTTCTCAAGTGCCAGCCACGTTCGGGATGTATGCTCGGGGCGTGACACCCACCCCTCTCCATATAGCCTTAAATCCGCTCCACCCTATTGCCATCCCTAGTTCTGAATACTTTTCCCTCTTCAGAGATATCTCTTTCATAGGAAGAGTATCCAAGCCTATGCCATAATGTGAAAAGAACACATGCTTGTTTTGAGACGACTACCTAATAGCATATGTATGAGCTCTTACATTGAGCCCATAGCTGATTGGGGGAAGATCAACGCTAGTTTGAGTCTAACTGTTAATCTATCCGAGGGTTATTATAAGGGGTTCTACATTTGTAAAGTGATTTGTATTCATGAAGAGATCCTACAATTTACCCGATTACAGAGCGACTTTAATAACATTGAGGTCATACTGATCTTGGTCACATATAGGGCCTCAGTCTTGGGATTTTCTTCGAGCTGAGGTAGAAAGGATCAATGTCTATCTTATTTCAATTTTATCATGTGTTATTGTCTGATTCATCTATTAGTCAAAAACATATTTTCCTCATACAGATAGTCCCCCACTTTTCAGATATCATATGAATTGTATTTGGAAAGTGAAAGATTTGTTGATTCCTTATCAAAAAAGTAAATGATTATTCGTCGTCACGTGTGAAGTTATTCACATTTCATTATCTTTTGATAGGTTCACTCATACACAAGAATAGACCTAATTGGGGTAGAAATTGATAGCCAAACGTGAGGTTGTTTGAATCGTATTCTCTATTCATAGAATGGTACAGTAGAAAATGCTTATAGCTTTACAATTATAGGGTTAAAGTTCTATTATAGGAAGGAGTATATATTGTAATAATTGTACAATCTGTAATTAAGTCGTATTGTAAGAAATAGTATATTTTGTAATTACTATACAATTATAACATTGTCTAACATCCCATCTCAAAATGATACCAGTGATCACACGGTAGAAATTTAGAGATAATATATTGATGTTGTGCATGTGTCATTGCCTTTGTAAACAAATCATCAAGTTGATTATGAGAAGAAATATGTCATACAATGATGAGACGATCGATGACCAGTGCTTATAGTACAATGCTTCATTAACTTTCCCATTGATTAAATATACAGAAATAAGTACTGCTTTGGACCAAAAACTCTTAGGCATATTAGACGTACCCAACAGAGCCAATGTAGTTTCGATAACATGTTAATTTTCCTTTCTGCAATCTATTTTATTTCAGAGTATGAGGACAAGTGCGTTGGGAAATAAATTTTTTTTGAAAAACTCAACAAGATTAGTCTTAGTGTACTCTCCCCTAGAATTAGAACAAAATATCTTTACAGTTTTATGAACATACTCAACAAAATTCATAATAAGAGTCAAAATCTCTGATTTATTTCGAATAAAAAACACTCATGTGTATCTAGACTCATGATCAATAATAACACAAAATAATTATATCCCATCCTTGACAAAATAGGAAAAGGACCCCAAACATCTCTATGCACTAAATCAAATGGATCTTCATAATCAGATGAGTTGGATGAAAAGGAAACTTGTGACTTTCAAACAGACACAATTAAAATATGTCAGAGGGCGACTGAAATCAATGTCATGTGCAGCTAAAAGATCATGGCTAGCAGCTAAAAGACAACTGCTACCGAATCTTAGATTAATCTTTCAAGATCATGGCTAGCAAGGAAGGAACCATATGGTATGCTTTGTGAGTAGACCGTGAACGATTTGGACGACGATAGTGTAAAGGGTGAAGTCTGAATAGCCCGAACACTTTGGTCATGCCTTGGAATTTTCTTGTCTGTGTTCTTTCCTCCCCCCACCCCCAGGGACTGTTTTTTTAAATCAGCATGTTTAGGATCTTGATTGTACAAGTAGACTAGAAATAGAAGCATGATGGCAAGATCTTAATGAAATTGATATCCCTCCAAATTTTTGTATGTTTTGTGCTATAGTTGTGTGAATGACAAGTCAACTGTATAGGATCTTTGTATGACATAATAATAACTTATAAGATAACATGACTTAAGTTGAAGCATGGACTAGATACACTAGTAAAATGATAGTAAAACGATGTGCCAGGTGTGTACATGAGGTATTTATTCATTTGTGTAGTGTATGCCAGTCTAGAACTTGTGGTATTAGTCTTTCTAGGGTGATTAAATTTTTTATTAGGTAAGGTTCATAGTTCATTGTTGAAATTGAGTCCACTAAGCCGAAAAATTACCAACCAAATGAAAATTCTCCCTTCAATCCAAATTGTTGAACCTAAATTGGACCATTCTTTTGATTTACAATTCACCTTTCCCATCATAAATGTTAACCTTTGTTTTGGCCCTAGTCCCTCGTTGGACATTTAGCCTAAGTTGAGGGTGGTTGTTATAGAGGAAAACAAGAAAAGAAAGGGGTGTGAAAAAAGTTGTGTATTGAGAAAATAGAAAATATTATTAAGATGGCATGACAGCAGAAACAAAATAAAAAGATAAAAGAATGAAAAACTAAAAAAATAAGAAGAAAGAAAAGCAAATTCAAGCCACACCCGAGCTTAAGCAAAAAGATGAGGAGAAGAGAGAATAAATGTGAAACAAGTACTGATTTTAAAAGCGAAATATAGTCAGTGTAATGTAATGTAAAGGAGGGTGGAAAAGTCACTTTAAATCTAAAACATACCCACCTGATCCTAAGCCTACATTACAAGCCAAGAAAGCTCTATAGTAATCCTAATTTAACGGTCTGAGAGTCAAAGTATTGGGTATAAGGCAAGTTTGTGGTATTGTGCATGTACTGTACTGAATTCAATTTTGAGAGTGAGTGTATACCGAGTCTCTGAACTTGAAATATATATTCATCTCTGTGAAAAATGAGACTTCTTTGCGGTGAGGGCACAAGTTACATTGTCGAAATGTCAATATCTTGGTGATTGTTATTAGTGTATCTGAATGTATCCATTGGTATGTCTATGTCATGAATTGATCTGCATGTGTTGGCTTGTTTTGAACTTAATGATTGCTCTCTACTTGATTGAGACAAAGGATTATGGATTGTTGAGAAAAGGTCATGTGCTTTCTTGAATTTTAGGTTTACATTTGTGTTGTGTCATTTTTGTGTTAGTAGTGTCACTTGAGAATAAACAACAATTTTAAATTGAGGATATTGATGTACCGCGTATTTACGGTACTTATAATGCTTTAAACTTGGAGTTTTTCATGTGTCATAATCATTTGTTAGTAGGTTTGATGTATTTTTGTCTCTGTGTGCAGGAAAATGATTATTGACAATATAGGTTGAAAGATACAGTGAGGCAACATAGATTTTTGAGATTTACGGATCCCCTCTACGAGCCATAGTCCACTTTGTGAGTTGTAAGAGTGACCCATAGAAAAGGGTAAAGAAGTTGGAGTTTGATTTTGGCTAAGTATGGGATGACGGAAGCATAGTACGAGTCGTAGGGATAAGTCATAGAAATATTCAGAGATATTTAGTCCAGTACATTTGACGACGACTTGTCAAGACGGGGCGTGCAATGATCTACGAGTCGTAGGTCATGTCCGTAAAATAAAACAATTTGCAAATAAAAGTGTTGATGTTATAACTAGTTCATAAATTATGTAAAGACTACAATATGGAAAAGAAATTATTAGTATTCTCTTGAAAAACATACCGAAAATTTGAGACAAAACAAACTTAACAACTTTCGAATACATGAAATTATATAACACTTCATCATCTGCACAATGCTAATCTTTGTTACAATGCTTACAACCTAGTGTGCTTAGATATTATGATTGGTAAAATTTGTTCACCAAACCTTATTTGTGTGACATCTTATTTTTCATTAAAATTTTAACTCACCTAATGAGTGCAAATCACACTTGTGGTTTTCTTTGAAGAAGAAGTGTAGAAAACTTATGAAATTTTTAGTTTAAAAATTAGAGGAAATCCCTCTATTTATAACCATTAAATGGTAGTATGAACATGTGTTTATTGTGTTTTATTAGATAAGTCAGAACCTTTCAGGAAAGTGATAATTCGTTGGAAAAGTCATAACCATTTAGAAATGTCACAACCATTTAGAAAAGTCACAACTAATCGGAAAAATCACAACACTTTGAAATAGTCACAACTTATCATAAAATATACAACCCTTCATGTGAAAAAAATGTATTCTTTTAATAATATATAAAATGAATAAATAAAAATATAAAATAGAAGATATACTAAATTGAGTGTTTTAAGTTATGAGTATTATAGTGATTTAACATTCAAGTTAGGGAGTTCATGTTTTGAAGTTAGTATAGAATATATAGATAGATAAGACAAAAATTCTTAATCTTTTTTCTTCACGGTGACATAGGTGTATTCAAGGAGGGTCACCGGGTTCACGTGAACTCATGCTCCCCTCCCGGAATCATATATAGTAGAGTTATATTTTTTTTTAAATATTAAAATATAGATGTGTGAACCCACACTCACATAATGTGATAATGATTGTGTGCACCTCTCTATGTGAGGTAAGAAATTTAAATTTTATATTTATCTTTTTTTATTTTTCTTTCTAAAATTAGATAACACTTCTCTAAGTGGTCATTGATAACACTTTAGACATTTAAATCAATTCAAATATATATATATAATTAATTTTGGACCTATAATATTAAAATTTTAACAGTTTTTCAGTAGTAAAAACCTAAATGTCAAACCGGTCAAATTTATATCTTAGATCAACCTTTTTGTAATAGTGCACCCATCATCTCAAAATCCTGGATGCGCCTCTGTGCCGCGTCCAATAACTTCATCTTCTGGTTTTCGATCTAATCAGCCCTTTTTGCTTTATGTTTGTATCTCTATATATTTGATTTTGTTTTAGTTTGTTTCCTATTTCATTTTGGCTAGGATACTTTCAGACTTGATCCTGTAAACACTGTTTGTTTGATTAATTCTTTAGTATAAAGGAACACTTTACTATAAGGGTTAACTGCCATAACCCTTGTTAGCAACCATGATTGGACATAAGTCATCGATTTGCGTCACATCACATATTGAAAAAATAAAGAAGCAGTAACACAAGTTGAGATTTAACCATATACATCCCAAGAGATATGGTTAAATCTCAACTTGTGTTACTGCTTCTTGTCAAGAGAAAGAAAAGCAAATAAATATACAATTAGTTGTCAAGTTCAAAATTGATGTCTTTTTCTATTGTCCAAAGAAAGAAGAGTGTGGAAAAAGTTAAAGGTGGAAAACAACAACATATAGAGATGAATCTTTGAGGATTATTATGTTTAGTGTTGTTGGACCCATCAATCAATGGATAGAGAGTTACACATTTAATTTCTGGCTGAGTGTATATGTATATCATTCATCCTCCCAACATTTGGGTTAAATTGTTCTTCCAACATTTGTTTTAGTTTCACCATTTCTTGATGAGAATGAAAAGGGGAACTGGTTTTTGCTTTTGTTAAAAGACAATAATGACCCTTAGTTTTGATGTTTTAATGTACTACTAAGGGCATTTAAGTGAAACCAAAAGAAAGCCTTGCTAACCTACTACTTTTCTCAAAAAGAAAAAGGAAAATCTAGAAAAGAGGAAGAGTATTAAGGCAAGAGAGCTATAGATAAGCAAGGAAAAAGGATTGATGCAGAAAAAAAAAAAGGTGAGGCAAGTGGCTTAAGGGCCCCATATTAGGTTAGCAAAACTCTAGATATATAAACATATATATTTCATTCATTTCAATTTATTTGAATTTGACACGAAGCTTAAGAATTTTTCGTTTAAAATCTCGTGGTCTAAAATTAAAGATATATCAAATATTTTTCAGTGATCTTAAATATGTTATATGAAAAATTGAAATTACAAAACTGTTACGATATTCTGTTTGAAACCAAATAATAGAAAAAGTAGATTAAATAAATTGAAACGGGAGAAGAATTATATAGGAAAAGAATGTTATGTGCGGGTCATGAGAGTTCATTATTTCAACAATTAAAGCAAAATAGCCCCTTGTGCAACTAACGTGAATGCATCCCTACAACTATTCCTTTTATCATACCTTTTAGCTTAGTGAAGTCCAGTCCATATTTCTTCTCACGTGGGGTTCCCTAAAGTTATCTAAAATCAACTATTTTGTCTAAACCAAGAGCTATTTTTTATGCTTCATCGATGTCATGAGTTTTCTCCTTTTCCTTTTAATAATAATGGTGTGTTCGCTCCACACTTGCTTCACCTTAATTATTTTATTAAGTATTTGTGTTTTCCACCACGATAAACATTTAATAATTATCAAGGAATCAAGGTTTCTTGATTACTTATAGAGGAGGAGCTAGGTGAGGGTTCGTCGATTCAGACGAATTCAATAGCTTTTCTGTAGATCCTATAGTTGCACTAGAAAATTAAATAAATATATATGTATATTAACTTGAGAGTCTGTAACAAAATTGATTGACAGTTCAGTGGTAAAGGAAAAGACGTGGAAATACTTTTCACATTAGAGTTATTGGTTTGAACCCCTTTTTTTATTTTTTTTAAAAAGAATTTGAACCCCCAAACTCTTAGTCCTGACTCCGCCTCTGATTACTTAGATAAGGATTTTATTTTTTTTTAAAAATGCCCCTTTCAAATTAGTTATGTATAAAAATGAACTTCTCTCGTAAAAAAAAATCATAAAATTATTTTTCTTCTTTTATAAATGACATGCGAAATCGGTTTTTTCGTAATCATCCCACCAAACATAAGCAAATAAAAAATCACATAACATTTTTTGTCTATTGGAATTCTAGCTATGATCTCCTATGATTCTTACTCATTAGGGGCATATCACACTTTGACTGCTAGATTAGAGTTTTCTATTTTCGAATTATATTACTTGTCATATTTTTTATTTAAACGCTTTTTAAAAAATGATATATTTTAACTATTATATCCTTATTTATTATTCTTAAACATTTAAAATATTAATCTTTCTTTAATTAGTATTTTCTCTTAAGTGTCTCCTTAATAAATAAAAAGATAATTAATCGAGCTAAACAATCACAATATTGAAATAATGAAATATATGTAAATGCTTTTTGCTTAGACTGTTTTTGTCCTAATAAATGAAAGAAACACATCGACTATAGTCGAGGCTAAATTTCATTTTATTGGTCAATGAGAACCTAATCATGATTTGAGGTTATATATCGTTTTCAAAATTGAGCTAAAAAACAATAGGTAAATGCCAAGCAAATAAAATGCACACGATCTCTACTTAAAAAACTCTAGAAACTCCTAGTCGTATTGATTTGAGAATTAATGACTCATGGACCTTAAGGACCAATAATTGAAACACAAAATGTGTGCTAAATTCTACAAGTGTTTTGGAAATAATATTTTTGGGTTAAATTATTAGACTTTTAAGTGTGCTTTAAAAATCAAATTCTTCCTCAATTTTGAATAAGAGCAATTCTAAGTTTATTAAATGTTTATTTTTTCCTTACATTATCAACATTATTTCCTTCTTTAAAATTATAATATATATATATATATATTTAATGTATTTAACAAATTTTCTATAAAAAAATATATTTTGTTTCATTGAAAAATTAATATATAGATTTCCTCATAACTTATATATATGCAGCAACTAATTTTAAAATGTAAGGTATGATGCGTCTTTTGTTTGTGCAACAATATCGATAGCTTATGCATTATTCAGTAAGGGGTCTTTTGGTAGATGGTTAGAGTAATGCAAGTATTAATAATAAATGGATTAGTTATGAGTGAATCTATGAATTATTTTTTGTAGGTATTAGTTATACGTGTAATAGTTATACATGTATTAGTTATTACACCTTCATTCTATCCCACATAAAATAATACACATATTTCCTCATAACTTATACATATATTATTAGTTATGCGGATTCTAAGTTGTCAACCAAATATCGTATTATTTTTATACATGAATAACTTATTTCCTATCTACCTATCAAATGTCGTATACAAAAATTAATACATGAACAACTTGTTTCATATCCATCTACCAAATGACCCCTAAGTTTACGTTGTTTAGTATATTGGATTAGCTAACAATATAAGCGGGAAATTAAACATAAATTGAGTTCTGGTATAAGAATTATAAGATCCAAAATGACACGAAGACAACTTTTTTATAAAAAAAAACAATCATTCCTTTTATTTTCGTTTATGGTTAACAATTAAATAATCGAATCAAAATTGATAACAATCAAACCAATGGATGTATATTTGATTTGATTTTAATATTCAAAAACAAATTAAATTAATTTGGTTATGATTTTGACAAATAGTCAATCCAAATCGAATCGTAAACACTCCTACAAAGAAAGTACATATTTTTTTGTTCTAATAAATGAAAGAAATACAACGAGTAGAATAGGGGGTAAATTTCTTTTTACTAGTCAATGATAACCAAATCATGATTAATGGTTATCGTTTTCAAGTGAGCTAAAAAATATAAGGTAAACGCCAAGCAAATCAAATGCACACGATCTGGACTTACGACAATGGAAACTCCTAGTCGTATTGATGTGAGAATTCATGACTTTTGGACCCAAGAACCAATAATTGAAAGACATTGAAAAGCACATATTATGTGAATGAAAATGCTATGAAAAATATTTCTTTACTAAAATAAGTTTTGGAAAATGACTTTTTCGTTGAAAGTAAAAAAGATAAAATTGTATTACACTCTGTTTGGTTGGCTATTACTTATTGTTTCATAATGTATCATATTGTATTATATTGTGTTGTATTGTATTCTACTGTATTCTTCTAATGAATAGAGTGTTCGAATAGATTGTATCGTTCTCCATCGTTATATAATGTCACATATTCAGAATTTTGATGATAAATCTACAAGAAAAATAATATACGGAATAGAGTTATTATGAAAAAGGTAAGGTAATGATAAATAGAAATATTAAATAATTAAAGACAAAATGAGAATAAAATATTAAGATAACGACGCAATCACACCAAAGCGGTCGTTACATTAAATGAGTCTTTTCATTGTTATCTAACAATGAATAAACGATAGGATACAATATAATTTAAGTAACAATCAAAACAAACATTGTAGTTAAACTAACAATACAATGGGTAACAACCATCCAAACAAGGTGTAAGTGATATTTCATGTTGGTTGTTTCTCCTCCCCCTCAACAATCCACCCAACCTGCTCTACACCTCCCTCCCACACCCCATCCCCAAATGACCTTTTTTTTTTTAGTGTTTGATATTCATATTTATATTGGAGCTTAATTAATTGAATTTGAGCCACATAGGTCTCCATTTAGGAGGGGGGGGGGGGGTGGGGGATTGCTCTGTACTAAAGATTTTTTCATACCCAAGACTTGAATCCAATACATTTAATTATAAGAAGACCAACATCATCCGCTGAATCACATCCGTTGGTGGTACCCCTCACCCCTTATTCCCCTCTTCCTCATAGTGTTTGCTATATTATATAAACTAGTATTCGTATCCGCGCGTTGCGCGGATATTTTTAAATGTCATAATTTTTAAATTAAAATAATTTCAAAATTTTATCATTCACTTTTTTTTAAAAAAAAAGTTATAATACTACTTTATTATTATTTATAGGGCCGATTTTTTAAGTATACAACTTAACAATTGTATTTACACCAACATAGCAATACTTTTTTTTTTCAATTATATAGCAATATTTTTTTTTTCAAAAGTAGAACTTAATTTTTTTTTTAAAATTCCAAATCAGCCACACTTATCCCGATTTCCATAAATTTCTCCAATAATTTTACCTTCCCTAAATTATTCAAATATGTTAAAAAAATAAATCGGAACAATAAAATAAATAATAAAAAGAAAAAGAAAAATCGGAAATTAAAGCATGACAACCCACAATTTATTTTTTAATTTCTTAATTTTCTCCCCCTCTTTTATTTACCTTCCATAAATATCTCTAATATAGTTATTGCTTCTCTCTCATAATTCTAATCAAAATCAGACTCTATACCTTCACTATTCTGAAAGTGTGTTCAATGGATTTTTTTCAG
>JAJOOR010010075.1:0-30175 GCA_036250505.1 Solanum acaule | reverse complement strand
ATTAAAAATTACAATAATTACCAATTTAAAATATTTAAAAGCTATTTAATAAAATACGTTGACTCTCAGAATTCTATCAGGCTCACATATATTGGGACAGAAAAAATAACACATATCATTTTAAAATTACCAAAAAAGTATTATAAATAATAATAATTAACAACTTAAATATCTGAAAGAAAGGGTTAATTTTGTAATTTTATCCATATCACATAAATTAGGACAAAGTGACCAGTAATGTACGTTATTTGAAAGTTACATAAAAATATTATAAATCACAATAATTAATAACTTAAAACATTTTTAAAAAAATATGAAAATTTGGATGACTCTCCAAATTTCATTTGTGTCACATAAATTGAGACAACAAAAATAACATATATTCGGTCCATTTTAATTTATTTGTCTTATTTTTTGATTTTTTTAATATTTAAAAATTGCGTAAAAATACTATAAATCATGATAATTGACAATATAAAATATGTTTTGAAAAAAATACAAAAAATTCCACTGATTCTTGAAGTGAATCTATCGTAAAAATACTATAAATCATGATAATTGACAACATAAAATATTTCAAAAATGTTGTATGTCAGTAGTCTTATTATGCCTTAAATAGCGTCAAAGAAAGTACAGGTTTGTGATAAAAAAAACTTATTCCTTTATCCACGCAAACAATCGCTTCAAAAAACTCGGTTATTAGCCCCAAAACATACCATTTATATTATTGGGCCCGTGCCAACATTATCTAGTATATATATATATATATATATATATCTATTATTTTATTTGCTTTTGTTAATTTTTTTAAAGTTCTATCTTTATAATATAGTTTATTTAAATCCTGAATGAGGTATAACACTACATGACTTATTTTAAGTTTGAAATACCCTTTATTATATTAGTTGAGCACCCATTTTGAGTTCACTCAAATGAATGTGTAGAGATTGAAATTTTGTGGGACTCTTCGAGTTGGAACTCTACAAAGTGTGTTCAATTCCAATAAGGATTCTTGAAGGCTTCTTAACCCTAAACCCTTGTTTATGCCTATAAACCCTAGTTCATGCGTATATAAAGGGTACTATATTTCCTTGAAAAGACATCTCGAATATTCTGCAAATTCATGAAATATTCAGAGATCAAATCTAAATAATTTTAGTTTGAGAAATATGCCACTAACGACACTCGAATCATGAATAAATCTCATGAGAGTAGAATCAAGAGAGGAACAAATTTGTACCTATGAAACATATATGCTTAGGCTAACCATATACTATATTTAGCCTATTTTTTTCACATAAATTTGTATTAAATAGAAGTGGGCATAATAAGTGGCGCTTAATTAGGACTTGCACTATGGCATGTAAAATCACTTATAAAAATTTGTGTTCTCATGACTTTTATATAATTTATAATTAAATTAGAAGGTTCTCATTATCTCATATATGTGAAAGTGAGAAACATATTCTCAACGTTTTAGGTATTATTTCTTATTTATTTAAAAATAAAAATTACATATATTACATCTTAAAATTATATTCGATTTTTTTTTCATACACTTTAACTTAGATGCATCTATTACCCCTTATTTTTGTTCATAGTTGAGTTAGTACTCCTAATCCATGACAATGATAGATAAAGTGTAACTAATTTTTATTTAAGCGTCTGAAAAATAAAAGAACATATAAAAAGATATTAATTGTACATGTATCAGTATGACTATACCATATTTTTCTTTTCTCCAAATACTTTTTCATTATCATCCACATAAGGGCAAGGGGATGAAACAAGGTCACACCATAAGCTCTTACGATTTTTTTATTGACTATGTATATTAGTATTATGCAAAAATAATAGAAAGAAACAAAGCGACATAATTTAACAAGCTGTCTTATATATATTGTCCTTTAAGATTGACAATTCGAACCTCAACTACAACATATATTTTTGATAAATATTTGAGAGAGACTTTATTATTTTTTAAAAATCAAAATTGTTATCAATTAAATATTGAAACCATTAAATCGATCATAAATCAATCTCTCGTGACACACACTTATTTGTAGATATATGTACTCACATATATAAGCCTGAAATTTTATAAAATATACATATTAAAATGATGATATATTTATATATATTATCAATTGAATTTAAAAAGTCATGAATCTTATCCATTTTATTGAAAATATTTATTTGCTTTTACTTTTCACTAATAACATATGATTTTTTTTTATAAAAAAAATACTCATAATATAAATATTGTATAGAGTATGAATATGAATATGAAAATATTTTACCTAAACTCAACGCGGTAAAAACTAAAACCTAAAGTAAAGCGCGAGGGACTATGTGCCTTACAAGGCACAAGATAGCTTGTGCCTTACTACTTTAGAATTTTGCTTAACAAATTGATTTATGATCGATTTAAATTGAATGGGGTCAATAATTAATTGATAATAATTTTGATTTTTTTTGTTATCATGTTATCGGTTTTTAATAGTTCGAGTTTTTTTCTTAATGGGTTAGTATGTCTACAAACTGATAACCAATAAGTCAAATCGATAAACTTCAAAATCGGACGGAACCGAACAATACGCCTAAATAGCGACTTGACTGCATCACTTACATTTTTATTTACATATAAATAGTGAAAATAGAAAAGGAAAAAAACATGAAAGCACAACAACAAAACAGTTGAATAAATAGTGGAGGAGGAATATTATTTTAAACATTTTTTAATTGTAAGGCGCACAACGATATGCGCCTTACAAGGCACATGTCAGCTTGCACCTGGTAAGGCGCATGTCAGGCTGCGTCTTCCTATATAAGATTTAACCGCATCCACATTCCATCAAAATATTGCCCTTTTCGTTTTGATCCTTATCTTTTGTTACCCTTTTGGAAATTTTACTCGATTTTTTTGGTCCTTTTGGCTCCAGACTTTTCATATTCCCTTCTATATATAAAAAAAAACACATATATTCTCTAAATTATACTACTACTTTTTAAAAGAATAATTATTATATTTTTTCAATTTTATGAGATTATTAAACAGATCAAGATATCCCTAAGTTTTAAAATAATCGTGGATGATATGAATCCTTTGAATTTTCGCCCAATTTCTGAAGTTGTATAGAGTAGTTAGTTTCCATAATTTTTCTATTAAATAATCGCCCAATTTCTTATGTGGTAGAGTAGTTAATTCCATAAAGTTTCTATTAAATAATAACCAAATTTCTTAAGTTTTATAGAGTAGTTAATTTCCATAAATTTTCTATTAAATAATCGCCCAATTTCTTAAGTTGTATGGGGTAGTTAATTTCTATAAATTTTCTATTAAATAAAAAGACATTGATAGGCACTAGATACTATTTTAGCATTAAGTCCTCTAGTGCTATCTTAGTTGGTCGATTTCGAAGGACTATCCTGATTTTCGTAGTATTATCTTTCTAGAAGTTTTTATCTATGGTGCGTTTATTTATTTTTTAAAATTATATTCTTTATATTTTTTAAACATATTTTAAAATGTCAATTATTATAATTTATAGAAATTTTTATATAGTAATTTAAATATACGTGTAATTTATTTTAAAACACTTAAAAATTTAATGCTCGAAATCACAACTAAAATAAAATTGTTTGACTTTCGAAATTTAAAATATGTCACATAGATGTATGATCTTAAATCTTGAAACTGATTGAAAAATCAATAATTAATGTTAAAGATAAATTATAAAAAAAATATGTGCTTCTAATATAGTGAAGAAGTAAAAATAAACAGAGGCGAAGAGTGACCTTTTTTTCTCTCTATATAAACTACACTATGTTCCATTTATCTCCAACCCAAAATATAATATTTTCATACTCTATTTTTCTAACAGTTGCATACTCAGTTTCAGCTATGGCCTCTTCTGACGACAACAAGAACAACAACAACAATGATGTTGTCACCGATTTCTTTTCATTCTATCAACTCTATAAAGATGGTCGAGTAGAACGTTTCTAAGAACTTGTTGGTGTACATGAAGTTCCACCATCGCTGGAAGATCCAACGACTGGTGTATCATCAAAAGACCTGAGCATCTCTGTTCACGTCTCCGCTAGACTCTACATTCCAAAAAATACCGCACCCAATCAAAAACTCCCCGTTCTAGTGTATTACCACGGCGGAGGACTTGTAATAAGATCTGCATTTTTCAAAACAGAGCATTGTTACCTCAACCATCTGGTTTCCGAATCAAATTGCATAGCGATTTCTGTAGATTACCGTCTTGCCCAGAGCATGACATCCTGACAATCTACCAGGATTGTTGGGATGCTCTTCAGTGGGTCGCGTCACACTCTATCTCTGATACAATTAACAAAGACCCGTGGATTGAAAACCACGGTGATTTCAATCGTGTGTTTGTATGGGGTGACAGTGCCGGAGGCAATATAGTTTATAATATGATCATGAGAGCGAGGAGGGAAAAAATGATCGGAGATGTGAAACTTTTGGGTGCAATACTTGCATTTCCTTATTTGATAATACCTTCGATTGAAAACTTCGATAAAGGTTTGGCTTACAAGCTTTGGAATAACATTTTCCCTTTCTCTGAGGGGAGAAATGATAATTCAATGGTTAATCCAGTCTCGACAAAGAGCCTTGGCTTATCGATGCTAGGGTTCTCGAGACTTTTTGTGTGTACGGGAGAGAAAGACGAACTTGTCTCAGCAGAAGTTGGGACAAAATTCGTCGAAGCTGTGAAGAAAAGTGGATGGAAAGGGGAAATTGAGTTAATTGAAGTTGAAGGTGAAGGTCATGTCTTTCAGTGTGAGAATCCTCAAGCTGAGAAATCTAAAGATTTGATCAAACGTATGGCTTCTTTTATCCAACACAAGTGATTTGTGTCTTATTATTTGCTCTCGTGACGAGTTTCCTCCTGAAACAACTTCTCTACTTTTCCGAGATAAAAATAAGGTCTGCATATATTTCTCAGATTACCATGTTGTTATTGTTATGGTATACCATTACTATTAAATTTTCTTATCTTAAATTAACGATATGTAATATCTACAATAAACGATATGTTTGCTATTGTTTAAAATATACTATATAGAAGAAGAGAGCAAATCAACTTTATTTTGAGTTTTCAATATTGAGCTTATAATTAAGTTTGAGTTCCTTTCTTTTAAAAAGATGAACATCCTAATAAAGTATTCAATGTCAAATTATTTTAATAAGTTCTCAATTTACGCCATAATCATTCAAGTAAAATGTCCATTCAAACAACTAAACCATAACCAAGGTACGTAATTTCTAATCTAAACAAAGTAGAACAAACAACGTTGCAAAAACTTGCAAGTTCATATCATAGATGTATGAATTAATATAATATAATAGCAAAGTTGCTGTATGTAAATTGCATTCCAGCAAAGGTCCATGCCCTTGGAAATATTTTGTGTCACTGCAGGGAGCTTATATACCTATTGACAAAGGTGTATTCACGATTTGAAGTTTATGATTTCGAAATAATATTAATGAACCCGCTGATCATTTGAGTTAGTGTACATATCCGTGTGACTTATAAACGATTTTAATTTTTTAATTTAATTTATTTTTTCACTATACCAAAAGAAGAAGAAGTTGTGTATATTGTATTACATTTTATTTTTTTTAGTTATCATAGTTCATTGAATTGTCACTAATACAGACATAAAAATAGACGAGAACAATTTGAATCCTAATTGGTGTAATTTGTCAAGTTTTACGTTGAAACTTGAAATAATCGTTTGTCAATAGAGTAATAAGTGTTTTTTTTTTAATTAGAAATTTCAAATTTGAGCTCAAAATATAAAATTATTTTAATTTGTAAAGGAGTGATTACATCCAATTATGATACTTTTTTATGCGAAATAAAATTTAATCAAATTCAAATATAAATAACCAGAAAAAAGCTTGTGTAATCAAACAAACTAATTAATAAGTATTAGACATGACCTTCTTTTTTTTTCTTAGGGTAACCATATAATATAGTTAGACTTTTTTTCCACATAAATTGTATTAAATAGAAGTAGGCATAACAAGTGGAGCTTAATTAGGAATTAGGATGCTTAAACTATAGTATGTAAAATCACTTTTAAAAAATTGTGTTCTTATAACTTTTATATAATTAAATTAGAAGGTTCTCATACATGTGAAAGTAAGAAGCATATTATCAACATTTTAAGTATTATTTCTTATTTAAAAATGAAAAATTACATATATACATCTTAAAGTTATATCCCGAAAAAATTATTCATGATACACTTTAACTTTAGATGCATCTATTACCCCTTATTTTTGTTTATAGTTGAGTTCGTACCCCTAATTCATGATAATGATAAATAAAGTGTAACAAATTTTTATTTAAGCGTCTGAAAAATAAAAAAATACATAAAATAATATTAATTATACACATATCACTATTTTATTGAATATTATAAATTAGTTATACTGTATACTATATTTTTTTTTTCTGAATATTTTTTCATTATCAGCATATCTCAAACACATATGGAACGAAACAAGGTCACACCATACACTATCGACTTTAGTATTATGCAAAAATGATAGAAAGAAACAAAGTGACATAATTTGACACGCTAGTTAATTAAACATCTTTGTAATTTGATAAACCAACAAAAGTGCCTTTGTTGACTAGACTATATTGTAGAAGTTTTATTAAAGATATAACTATGAAAATAACATTATCTTGCATTATTTGTCATGATATTATTTCCTCCGTTCAACAATAGTTGTCCACTATATTATTTTAATATGCATTTGACAGTATTATTTATTGTCATTTGAAGAATTGTGTCACAGTGGTCCCTCACGAAGAATATTAATTGATGTTTAAATCGAGTTTGTAAAAAAATTGAGTAGTTATTGATTTAAATATGAACTATTATTATAATATATAAAAGGTGAATATGACTCGTTCATTTATCACATGGACGGTTTGCTACTATATGAATCAAATACATATATCTATAAAATGGTTACGTATACGTTTGTTATTAACTGGCAAATTAATTTAGTCTTCGCAACGTTGTTTGCTCTACTTTGTTTAGATTAGAAATTACCTTGATAACGGTTTAATTGTTTGAATGAACATTTTACTTGGATAATTGTGACGTAATTGAGAAATTATTAAGATAACTTAACATGAATACTTTATTAGGATATCCATCTTTTAAACGAAGAAACTCAACTTATAGGCTCAAAATAAAAAATTCTAAATAACCAATTTGATTAATCCAAAATCAAACGTAAGAAAAATGACCCAATCCAAACATAAATAGATTAATTAAAAATAAATTTTAATTATTGAACTCCAAAAATCAATAATTCAAATCCAAATATATCCAAAACATGTCGAAACATACTGGTCACACAAATCAAACATGGAGCAGATAAAGTTGATTTGCTCTATATGTAACAATATCAAACACTTTACAGCTTCTAACAATTCATCTACACCACAGAACACTACCAATAAAATATTCACACTATTAAATATGTTTATTGCAGATATTACGTATCGTTAATTTAAGATAACAAGATTTAATACTATTAATATACAACAACAATAACAACATTATAGTACGTTATGCTGACCTTATTTCTACCTATAGAGAGGTTGTTTTCAGAGGAAACTCTGAGTGCAAATAATATAATTTCTAAAAACACATGTTAATCACGTTGGATGAAAGAAACTATACGTTTGATCAAATCTTTAGATTTCTCAGCTTGAGGATTCTCACACTGAAAGCAATGACCTTCACCTTCAAATAAAATGGACTCAATTTCCCCTTTCCATCCACTTTTCTTCACAGCTTCGGCGAATTTTGTCGCAACTTCTCCTGGGACAAGTTCGTCTTTCTCTCCCGTACACACAAAAAGTCTCGAGCATCCTAGTGTCGATAAGCTAGGACACTTTTTCGAGACTGGATTAACCATTGGACTATCATTTCCCCGTTCAGAGAGCGGGCAAATGATATTCCAAAGCTTATAAGACAAACCTTTGTCAAAGTTTTCAATTGATGGTATCATCAAATAAGGAAATGCAAGTATTGCACCCAAAAGCTTCACATCTCCGATCAATTTTTCTCTCCCCGCTCTCATTATCATATTATAAACTATATTACCTCCAGCACTGTCACCCCCTACAAACACGCGGTTAAAATCACCATGGTTTTCAATCCACGGGTCTTTGTTAATTGTATCAGAAACAGAGTGTGACGTGACCCACTGAAGAGCATCCCAACAATCCTGATAGATTGTCGGGATGTCATGCTCAGGGGCAAGACGGTAATTTACAGAGATCGCTATGCAATTTGATTCGGAGACGAGATAGTTGAGGTAACAATGCTCTGTTTTGAAAAATGCGGATCCTAATACAAGTCCTCCGCCGTGGTAATACACTAAGACGGGGAGTTTTTGATTGGGTGCGATGTTTTTTGGAAGGTAGAGTCTAACAGAGACGTGAGCAGAGATGCTCACGTCTTTTGATGATACACCAGTCGCTGGATCTTCCAGCGATGGTGGAACTTCATGTATACCAGCAAGTTCGTAGAAACGTTCTACTCGACCGTCTTTGTAGAGTCGATAGTATGGGAAGAAATCAGTGACAACGTCATTGTTGTTGTCGGAAGCTGCCATAGTTGAAAACAGAGTGTGGAAATGTTAGAAAAACAGAGTATGGAAATGTTGTATTTTGGCCTGGATATGGATGGAACAAAATCTAGTTTATTTATAGAGAAAAAAAAAGATACTAACTTTTCCGTCCGTTTACTTTTACTTGTCTGTATTAAAAGTATGTATTTTTTTTTCCAACGTTTTACCTTCAATAATAATTATTTATCTTTTAAAATCGTTTTCAAAGATTTAAAATTATACATGATTTAGTATGAGTGTAGCGATGAAATATTCATATTAACTACTTCCTCCGTTTAATAATAGTTGTTCATTAAATTATTTTTGGGATGTCCAACAATATTTGTCCATTTTATGAAATCAATGGATAATTTTACACTAGTTACAAATTTATCTTTATTATTAATTATAGTAATTTATCTATTACATTTTTTAAGACATTATATAATATTCAAAGGGTGATATAATAAAATTACAATTCTATTTCTAGTTTCTTAAGAAGTATGCAAAGTTAATAGTGAACAAGTATTGTTGGACAGAAGAATACTATTTATTTCTCAAGAGACAGGTAAAGTTGCAAATAAAAGCGAGTGAAGAGAGTACTTTCTTTATCTCAATTTATGTGATACACTTCTAATTTCTAGAGTCAAATAACTTATTTTGACAGTGATTTTGAGCATGAAGTTTTTAAGTGATTTAAAAATAAAATTTACACAATTTAAAAATTATATTACATTAATTTACCGTTCAAGATATTTTAAATTTAATTATTTATATCCCAAAATTCAAAAAGTATCACCTAAATTAAGATCGAGGGAGTCCCATCCAACTAATTTCTTCTTGTTTTTTGAGATATAAATGAACTTTCCGTTTTGGGATAATGGGGTTCCGGGTCCGCTTTTGCTTGAATTATTGGTATTTGGTGTGAAGTCAAAATCACTATTTGGCCTATATGTGGCTGCCCATCTTATTCATTTAATACTCTTTTCCAGGTAAATGCCTTCTTTTGGTCAGTAAGTCGGTTCTAAGGGGCTATCCTGGTAATTATAGTATTATCTTCTAGAAGTTTTTATCATATTGTGCATTTATCTTTATATATTAATATAAACGTAAAGAACTTTAATACAAAAGTCATTTTGATTCAATCTATTTTAAAATTAAATTAAAATAAAAATGATATATATATCAGTAACCTAGCATTTCAAATTATGAATCGACGGTTGAATTAGCATGAAGAATCTATGTTGATGTATGTTCAATGAGTCAAGATGGTTTTATTAAATAAATTTCAATAGTTGTGCGATCTTTGAGTAATGAACTCTATTTTTTAATATATTGTTTAGTTTACCAAATCAATTTAATAAAAAGGCTTTTTCTTTATTTCTTATGACTATCAATATATTAGAATATGATACAATATAATTATTGAGATTTTTCGTTGTTAAGTAACAATAAATTTAATGACACGATCTAACTAAAATAAATATTGTATTTAAACTAACAACACAATACATATAATAAGTAATAGCCATCCAACCAACATGGGTTGTGGCGCAGTTGCGCATTGGTGGAACTGCTCCACCCTTAACTAGAGGTCTCGGTTCAAGTCCTGGGTATGAAGAAAATCTTGTTGGAAGCATCATTCCCCAATGGACCATACAATGTACGATCCAAATTTAATCGAAGCTCCAATGCGGATTCTGAACACCGAGTGAAAAATAAAACAAAAGTAATCATCCAAACAAGCTTGTTAAGTACCCTAAGAAAGGTACCAAATCGACTTCTAGTTCTAGCAAATTTTTCTTGATTACTAAACATTATTTGCAATTATAAAAGTCATGAAGTTCCAATTTCACACGTATATATTAATGCTAAAATAGGGTATCTAGTGCCTATCAATGTCTTTTTATTTAATAGAAAATTTATGGTAATTAACTACTTCGTACAACCTAAGAAATTGGGCGAAAATTCAAAGGATTTATATAATCCAGGATTATTTAAAGCTTGGGATATCTATCTGTTTAGTAATCTCATAAAATTGAAAAAACATAATAATTATTCTTTTAAAAAGTAATACTATAATTTAGAGAATATATGTTTTTTTTTTAATTATAGAAGGGAAAATGGTCTGATATACCCTTCAACTTTGTCATTTAGAGCTGATATACCCCTTGTTATGAAATTGACTCATATATAACCCTACTTATAGACAAATGTCTCACATATACCCTTTTCCTCTAACAGAAATGAAAAAAAATAATTTTAGTTTACTTTTTTATTATTTTAAAAAATATATATAATCCCATATGAGTATATTTAATCCTCCTCAAACATTTTTTTTTTTTGACTTTTTTTTGTTCCAATGACTAATTTAGATTTATTATTTTGATGATCAAATTTATTTATGTTTCACTAATATTCTTGTAAAACTTATTATAGATGATCAAATTTTTTTCTTCAAATACAAAAATTAAATTACAATATAGACAAAAAAAAAATTAAATTATAATATAGCCACAAAAAAATATTTTTAATTTTTTTCTTTACACTAAGGAATGAAAGAAAAAAATAAAATAAGAATAAGAAACTCAAATAATTATAATCAAAGAAGTCAAAAAATAATTTATATATGTAAAAGATTAAAATATACCTTGAACTTTGCTAGAAAAATCATATATACCCCTAAATAATTTTTAAGAAAATTAAAAGTCAAAAATATAAATTTAAAACTAATTTTTTCACTTTCGTTAAATGAAGGGTATATGTGAGCTCATTTTGTAACGGTAGGGGTATATGTGAGCCGTTTGTATAATGGTAAGGGTATATGTGAGCTCATTTTGTAACAGTAGGGGTATATGTGAGCCGTTTGTATAATGGTAAGGGTATATATGAGCCACTTTCATAACAAGGGGCATATCAACTTCAAATGACAAAATTGAGGGGTATATCAGGTCCTTTTCCCATTATAGAAAGAAATATTAAACACTACTACAAACTTTTCTATTCTTTTATTTGCTTTTGTAACGCCTCTAAACTCCTAAGCAAAGATCTGAACCATCCTTCGTATTCATACAAGTCCGAACCCGATGATTTCTAAGTTTTAAATGTATGTAAAGTCCCTTACTAAGTATACTAAGTGTATTAGATGTATTTTAGGGTCGTAAGGTACCTAAAAAACGAAAATGTTCGAAGCATTTTTATTGGCTAAGTTTTCACATGAGTTCATATAAGGGTCGAATTCAAACTAACATATATATTACAATATGAAGATTTAAGTGACCCATAACCTATCAAAATAAAGATCTTTGAGTCTTCTTTCCAACGCCATCAAGTTTGCGTTGGTTCGATTTTTGAGTAAAAAGTTATGACTAATTTAGTAGAGACACTCTAACCTGGAAAATGCTCCGTGATATGGAGAGAAAACGGACTTCACTGTCCACTCAAATTAAATTTCGTCCTCCAGTCTCTAAGTACATGTTTTTTTAAGGGTATTTTTGTCCTAAAAACAGTTGGGGAGTTATTTAAATGACCCAAAACGTGTAGGAAATCAGTTTTTTTTCATAATTAAAACCTCTCCTTCACTCCTAAAATTCTACGCTCAGAACTTCAAGGATACATCAAGACTAGCGTTTATCTTTCAAGATTCTCCATCAAACTTCCCTACTAATGTATGTAAGGCTTCAATGAGAGTATCCCTTCACTCTCATGCCTAATGTATTTTGATTTTCAAGAACTCTTCAAGATTGTTAAAGCAAAACTAGGGCTTTTTTATGAACTTGTGATATTCTTCATTAATTCATGTTTTCATTGCTTCACTTTGATTTTAAAAACTTTATTGTATTGATTTAGCATGATTTTCATGATTTCTTAAAATATTTATGACCTTTAAGCATGAAGTCTTATATGATATGAATTTCAACCTAAATTTAGAGTACTTTAGATATGACTTTTGAGCTTAGTCTCATATATGATTCAAACTGATAAATGGTTTTCATATTTATGAGCATTGTATGAATATATGTTATTCTGGGAGGATTATTTTGTACCGAGAGGACGTGGTTTTAGAAAACCCAAGTCCTATAACTACGTGTCATCGTAGGATTATGTTTTACCGTCTTGTCGGTTGCCCATTTAGTCCCGAGAGCTCAGAATAACGGATCCACACTGATATGATGTGATCCTATACTCTGGCAAGGTATAGGGCATCCCTTCCAACTGGTTAGCTGTTGAACATCATGAGCTCACATGGTGTATATCGGTTATAAGAAACTCCCTAGTTTATGCATTTTATTACGATATGCTCTCAACTCTACTTGATTCACTTTAAGTATGTTTATTTACAACTATGATTACGCAGGGATATTGAAAGAGACTCATCTTTATATATGCTTCTGATGAAGAAAGATTGTGAATGATTTTTAGATATGAACTCCAACTATTTCTCTTTAGTTCTTTCACTATGCATATAATTTTGGCAACCTTATTTTACTATCCTCGTTACGAAATTTTATGATTATGCTAGTGTCCCATTACTTGCTCAGTACATTTCACGTACGAGAAATACTTTTCTCTGCACTGCATCCTTTTATGATGTAGATTTTGGCGCCCGTACTCAGACTCATGGCTAGTGAGGTTGGAATAGTTCCAACCAACAGTTGGTGAGTCCTCCTCATTCAAGGACTTTCTAGATTAGTGGTTAGTCAGAATTTAGTACTTTAGTGGTTATTTGGCTTGAGGTAACTGGAGGTCATGTCCTGATAAACTTGTTTCCTTCGGTTTAAATGTAGAGGTTTATTTTAAACATTAGTTGTTCAGTCATCATGGATTAGTTGATTTCCTTATTAAGGTTGTTAAGCATATATTTCAACTTCCGCATTAGTTTCATATGATATGTTTTGATATGTTATGTCAAGAATTAGCTTGGGACCACTCATGATTCCGAGTACCGTGCCTCTGCTGATGTGTAGATCCAGATTGTGATACTTATATACATAGTATAACTTGCTTGTATGTTCATAAGTTGTACATATCCGTATGACTTATAAACGATTTTAAATTTTTAATTAATTTATGTTTTCACTATACCAAAAGAAGAAGAAGTTGTGTTTAGTATTTTAATTTTTTTAGTTATCATAGTTCATTGAATTGTCACTAATATTGACATAAAAATAGACGAGAACAATTTGAATCCTAATTGATGTAATTTGTCAAGTTTTATATTGAAACTTGAAATAATAGTTCGTTAGTAGAGTAGTAAGCGTTCTTTTTCTAATTAGAAGTTTCAGATTTGAGTTTTAAATATAAAACTATTTTAATTTGTAAGAGAGTGATTACATCATCTAATATAAATAACGAACAAAAAAGGCTTGTGTAATCAAACAAACTAATTAAGGGCCCATTTGGTCATGTGATATGAAATCATTATATGAAATCATGAGATAAAATTGAAGTTGAAGTTTTGTTTGGATATACGTTTTGAACTTTTTATGTTGTATGTTAACTCATGAACATAAAAATCCCATAAGTTGTAAAACTATTAAAATTGTCTCAATTTTTTATACAATATTACCAAATAAGCACAAGTTTATAAAATCGAATAATACACTATCACGAAGATATTCTTAAAAGATACAATATTTATTGATCAAGCTTTAATTCAATAATAATAAAAAAAAATTAAACATAAGTTGTATGGTGTACTAGTCTTTGATATAATCGTCCCACACAATACGTATAATCTTCTCACACTGAACTTGCATTTCTCGCTCATATGACTGAGAAGACGAACCAACATTGTTACTTAGAGCCATTTGTTGGTCAATTTGGTTGGTAAATATATTTGAAAAAAATAAAGAATTTGGTGAATATAAATGGTAAAGTAGAAATTGATTTGAAGTAATAATAAATTATATGTTAGTGAGAATAATCATTATATGAGATATAAATGGTTTTAGAAGTAACGATATGAATTATAAATTTTATTTATGTATGAAATAAATGTTTAGTAGATATATATGTGGGGTTGTATTAACAAAATATAAACTTGTGGGTCAGTTCTTGTATTTGACAAATCGCAAATCGTGATTTGAAATTTCCAAATCATGATTTTTAGAGAATTTGGAATTTCATGTCATGATATAAAATTATGAGTTAAATTAACATGAAATCACATATCCAAATGCTGATTTCCTCTATGATTTCATATCGCAATTTCGTCTCGTATGTCCAAATGCCTATTAAGTATTAGACACAGTCCTTTTTTTTTGCTTAGGGTAACCATATACTATAATTAGACTTTATTTTCCACATAAATTGTATTAAATATAAGTGGACATAACACGTGACGCTTAATTAGGATGCTTGCACTATGGCATGTAAAATCACTTTTAAAAAATTGTGTTCTTATGACTTTTATATAATTAAAAAATTAGAAAGTTATCATATATGTGAAAGTGAGAAACATATTCTCAACGTTTTAGGTATTATTTCTTATTTAAAAATAAAAAATTACATATATTACATCTTAAAGTTACATTCCAAAAAAAAATATTCACGCACTTTAACTTTACATGCATCTATTACCCCTTATTTTTGTTCATAGTTGAGTTAGTACCCCTAATTCATGATAATGATGAATAAAGTGTAACTAATTTTTATTAAAGCGTTTGAAAAGTAAAAGAAAAATACATAAAATGATATTAATTGTACACGTGTCACTATTTTATTGAATATTATAAATTAATTATATTGTATACTATATTTTTCTTTTCTCTGAATACTATATATATGATGCTTTTTAAGATTGGTGATTCAAACCTGAGCTTCAACATATATTTTTGATAAATGTTTGAGAGAGCCTCTATTTTTTTTTTAAAATCTAGTTAAGTAGACTTGAACTCTAAATCTGTTCTAGTTAAGAGTTAAGACCCAACAAAACAAATTTATTAGGCCTTTATATTGTCTAATAAAAATGATAATGAAAATTAGAAAGAGAATGATTGCAAATGTAATTTTTTAACAACTTTTGAACTGCAAAACAATATTGTATAAATAAATTGTTTTTTTATTAAATAAAATAAGAAACTATTAGCTGTGAATTGTTTTTTTCACCAACTTTTCCGAGTGTTAAAAGTGTTTAAACCTATTTTAAAAATTTAGAAAAAGTTCAAAAATATTCTCCTAATCTTCACCAACTCAAGCAATTATTATCTTTTTGTGCAAATTGTCTAATGTCTATGCGCACCAATTGTAAAATCTGTCCGCTTCTAATTAATTAAAAGACATCATAATGTATAAAAAATTAAATAGACACTCAAATTTGACTTTAATTAGTAAATAATTATCATTCTTTAAAATAAAATAAAATGAAATCTCTTGATATCTTATAATTTGACTAGAAGAAAATGACTTTTTCAAATATCTTATTTGTAAAAATGAAGTTATCTCTTATGTGTAAAAATAAACATCTCTTCCAAAAAGTATACTCCCTCCATTCCATTTTATGTGACACTTTTCAAATTTCGAGATTCAAACAAGTCTATCTTTGATCGTAAGTTTTTCATAGATCTTTTAAACATTTTGTACTATCAATTATTGAGACTTATAGTACTTTTTGCGTAGTTTACAAATATATAAATTTCATTTCAAAAAAATTGAGGATTCCATGCATGTGCAAATTCTCGGTCAAACTTAAACTGTTTGACTCTCGAAAAACGAAAAGTGTCACATAATTGGAACAAAGGGAGTATAATTTTTTTTTAAAAGTTTGTATACGATTAGAAAATTATTTCTTCTTCAACTTTAAATATAAATATTTAGACACCTTAACTCGTCTATATCGTACTTGTGCGAGGAATTCCTCAAAATGGTTTGCCATTGTCGTAAAGAGCAATGATTTATTTCAGCTCGGAATTCTTCGTCTCTTTTTATTTTATAAAGACTAAGAAAAAGGGGAAGGTTGTGGAAAGAAATGATAAAAAGATATTAGAATAAATTTGGAAAAGATGATGAAGACAAGAGTTCATTTTGGTTAAGGTACTAGGAAATAATCTTTTCTTCCTTTAGCTATTAAGATATTTCATTCGTGAAATTTAAAAAGTCCAAAAAACGCTTACGAGCCACAAAACTTGAAGTAGTACCTTTCTAGAATTGCCAACAATATGGATGAACTTTTTTCAAAAAAGAAAATTTAGACCATTTATTAATTATTGAGTAAATTTTAGGAATAACAAAGATAAAAATGATATTAGCGCTCTATAACTATAGTTTTGTTATTTGCGCTCTATAGCCAAATTATGTTTGCTATGAAGCATCTGCTTTGTATAAATCGTGGCGATTTGCATAAATCAGGCACTAATTCATCCGTGTCTATGAAAATTGCGTTTGTATATGTAAATGTTCTCTGTGTTAGGCTAGAGTGGCGAGCGAGATTGGGGGAGAGGAGAGAGAGGCGAGCGAGAGAGGGCAGGGAGTGGAGAGGTGAATTGTATATGCATATCGGTTAGATAATTGTATATATGTAACTACTATGTATATGTATATGTATCAATGACTGTGTTTGTATAACTGTATAAAATTTGAATTCGTATACAATTGAATTGAGTTAAAACATTTGTTTTTGGATATCAAATCTCTCTCTCGCTTTATACAAACACAAATTATATGTTATATTTATATAATTTGTGTTTGTATTAAGCGAGAGAGACAAAGACAAAAGAGAACTAAGCATGAAAAAATTTGTATTTGTATAATTGTAAGTGTATAGGACAGAGATATGCATTTATATTTGTATATACAACCTCTCTCGCTTTATACAAACACAAACACAAATTATACATTTGTGTTTGTATAAAGTGAGAGAGACTGAAAAAGAGGAGAGTGGCGAGCGATATTCTAGAGAGAGGAGAGAGAGACAAATGACAAGAAGTTTGCTAACTGCGAATTGGAGTTAAATAAAATTATAGCTATAACATTTATTTTGAATTAATAGTTTGCTATAATGCACAATTTTCTCTTAATTATTTGATGCCCTATTTTTTGTCCCAAGTCATAACCATAGATAGTTCTAGATTGTACAAGTTTTTTTATTGATAATATGAATATGAACACAAAATCTTTTCTAGTCTTATTTGTCCCATTACCTCTTCATTAATTCAAAGTGCATGTGTTTTTCAATTTTGCAAGTTTTTTCAATTTGTGATAGCCACGTGCTGCTTTTATTGGTGAATGTATCTTCCCTTGCATTCAAATATTTAATAGTAAGCGTTCCGCATATTTATTTTATTTAATTTAGAATTTGTGAAATTAAAATTGAATATCGAGTTATGTTTGATTATACTATTTGCAGAGAAAAAACGATAGCATTTTATTTAAAATTTATGATAATGAAATTGAGAAACAAATTTGAAACATTTTTTTTTATTTGATATCCAACTCGAAGTTGGATTTAGATACTTATTACCAAACATCAAATTTGACATAAAATATATTAATTTTTTTTAAAAAAAGTGAATAATTCTCACAGTCAAATAACTTCTATTTTCCCAAATAGAGGCATCTAAGTTATACAAGTAAACAACTATCCTAATATTGGCCCGCACCGAACCAACCCATTTATATATGGAAGAGGTAGAGGTAGACAAAAGAAGAATTGATGAGAGCTAATAATTAGACATGACATGAGATAACTTCAACTTATTACGAACATAATCTTAGATAGAAGATTATGGATGATGCGTTGTTGAAAATCTTACGAAAAATATCTTCATCGCGATACTTGTATGAAATTTACTAAAGTTTGAGGCGTGTCAAATACTGTCCTTAAGGATATTTCACCCAATATAGGTGTATCCCACAGAATTTAACAAGCTTTTCTAATATAAAACTAGGAGCCAAAAACTAACAAAGATTCAATAGAAAAAAAACCAGCACAATAAAATGGGAAAATAATATAAGTTTAGCTCTATGATCTTTTCACTTCTACCTTCTCAAAATTACATAAACAAGATCATATATGCAAAGGAAAATAAGCTCCAAAGTCTCAAATGAAACTAAAGTGTACGTAAGAGTGAATGTCATAAAATACATTAAAGACAATAATTGAAGTCAATTTATTTTGGTCAAAAATAGACGTTGCAACAGCCATATGTTTTATCAACTTTAATAGTGATTTATGACATAATCAAAAATATATAAATACTCATTTAATAGAATAAATATAGATAATAATATCAATATTTCTTTTGATATATTAGAATATTTTTTTAACACCAACTTGGATAAAGGGTTAGTTAGGTAGTTGAGAGCAGTCTCGTTTTTCTTCTTCTTTACTTTTCCATCGTATTAGTAGTCATAATATATTATTACTAATATATGAGAAGTTTCTTGTTATTTCATTTCTGTTACTATTTAGTTTTTCTTGCACTTTGACTATCATATTATTTTGTTGCACTGATTGTCCCTTTGTTTTGTCATGCTTTCTCTAGTGTTGTGTTTTGACTTCTTCTCTCTTGTATTTGTTTTATTTTTTCTGAACCACTCTTACTTGAATCGCGGGTCTATCAGAAACAACCTCTCTATCTCTCAAGATAGGGATAGGTGTGCATATACACTATCCTCTTTAGATCCTACTTGTAGAATCTGGCTTGCTCAATCTTTTGTGTGATGCCCTTAAACTCCATATTGTTCAATTGAGTCAATTTTGGGCTTGAGCTTTAGTCATGTATTTTTCATTGTATTAAACTCCATAAGTCTGGCTTGCTCAATCTTTTGTGTGATGCCTTTAAACTCCATATTGTTCAATTGAGTATCAATTTTGGGGTTGAGCTTTAGTCATGTATTCATCATTGGATTAAACCCCTTGCTGCCCTTTCCATACCTTATCCATTGATAAAATTATGCATCATTTGTGTTGCTTTGCCCTATTCTTCACCAAACTTATACCAACTTAAGTTGATTCTTTTTGAAGTAGTTTTTGAGTTCTTTTTGCTAATACCTCTTGTTTACTTCCATGACATTTCAAATCATCCAAGTCATTTCAAAACAATAGTAGATAGATGAATAAATATATGAATCTAATTTACATACATTACCAATAAGATATAAAAACTATACTAGTTCACATTTAATAAGATGTGAATTAAGAATCTAAAATTGATGAGTTTAGTAATAAAGTTATGAAACTCAACTTTCAACTTTTTTCATAGAAAGTCACTCAACTTTCATTTTCAAATTAAAAGTCACTTAACTATCACTTCTTTGCACATAAAGTCATTCAACATATTTAATTATTTTTTTCATTAAAATTTGCTAACATGGAATTTTTATTTTAACCAAAATTTTAAGAACCAAATATATATCCATTTAATGACCCGCCTCATTTAACTTGACCCGCTAAAAATATAATATTAAACTTTTTATTTTACCATTAAAATGTAATGACATTTCTACACCTTCTATCGAACAATATATATATATATATCAAGCATAATTCTATAGTTGTTAATTTACTACTGATACATGAGTTTGTGACATTAAATTAAGTTGCACAAATTTAAAATAATGTAATGTGTTGCCTGTTAGGTAAGATTGTTCCAGTTGTATTGATTGATTAACTTTTTTTTTTTTTTAAAAATAATAATTTAGGGAATTAAATATTAATGGTAACATAAAAAGTTCAATATTATATTTTTAGCGGGTCAGGTTAAATGGGGCGGGTTATTAAATGGTTTGAATGAATATATATTTGGTTCTTAAAATTTTGGTTAAAATAAAAATTTCATGTTAGCAAATTTTAGTGAAAAAAATAATTAAATAGGTTGAGTGACTTTCTATGCAAAGAAGTCATAGTTGAGTGACTTTTAAGATGAAAATGAAAGTTGAGTGACTTTCTGTGAAAAAAGTTGATAGTTGAGTGACCATCAAAATTATTAACTCTTATAATAAATAAGATGTGAATTCAGAATTTAAAATTATTGAGTTTAGTAACAAAGTCATGAATCATAATAAAAGAAATTTTAAAAATAATAATATAAACTTGCACAATGAGTGAATATATTGAACTATCAAGGGGATTAAAACGTTTCGATAAAGGTATTGATCAGTTCAATACTTATCAATACACTTCGTCACACCTCTGGGGGAACTCGTCTTTTGATGTTCTTAGCACTAAATTTATTGTATGATTATAAAATTATGGGCCCATATTTAACATGTGCTAGATGATTTAGTGAACTTTATATATATGTATATATATTTGTGGTGCAAATAATAAAATATACTGAACAATTGCTCAAATGTTACATCCGCCCAGCTGCCTTTAAATGTTACTATAGTAAATGTTATCTTATTTTCAAAATTACAAACTCGTTCTACAAAGGAATATTTGTAGATATTGTTGTGTAACCTAATATTGTAAAGATTAATAATTAGTATGTTAATTGTTAGAAGTTAAACTCTGCATGAGTTTAACACTAGAGACGAACATATAGAGAAAAATAAACATAGAAATTTTATCGTATTCGAGCCATAAAAATGGAGAACATCCTAATAAGGGAAAGTTCTCCCTTTAATGAGCTAGAGCTCAGTCTTCTATATTATTGAACCCGGTTCACAAGTTAATATATATATATATATATATATATATATATATATATTTATTTATTTACTTTTTTAGTAAAAGTATAGAGTATATAGAAAAGCTATTGAATTTGTCCGAACTCACGAACCACCACCTAGCTTCGCCTCTGTGTGATGTGAATTCATAATGAGTTAGAACTGTATCTGGTGCGAACTCTAGTAATTCTCGATACAAACTTGAACCATTGACCTCCAAAAAAAGTCATCCTCATAATTGGGTTGACCAACTTTCGTGTTAGCCTCGAACTATAATTTGGTATTAACAAATATATATTATATAAATTAACGTGCTCTCAACTACTATCCATTGTAGCCAAATATCCTCTTAATTAATTATAGTATATAGTTTCTCCACACCTCATTTCTTAATTTCTCGACTCGTTGTTTCATACACTAAAATCTTTCTCCAAAAATACAAACAAACTCCTAAAACATAAATTCCATCAATTTTATCGATGGAGAAGGAGAAAAATCGCGATCACAACAATATTATTCCTCGATCACCAGTCAATACTCCGCGTTTACTAAGAAGCAAAAGTGGAATGTCACTCCCAGAAATTCACAAAATCGACTATGTTCCACCAAAACATGTCAATCGATCAAAATCGACCACAAAAATGCGATCTAATAGTAGAGGAGAAGAAAATGTTAGCCCATTGAGGATGATCAAGAACAACAAAAAATTTCAAGAAATTGAAGATCATCATAATCATAGTACTTTTACTAAATTCTTACAAAAACGCGATAATGGATCAAAATCATCATCAACAACAACAACAGCAACAACAACGTGTGTTAGTACAAATAATAATTCGCGATCTGCATGGGCATTGTCACCGGGACATCCTTTACCTATAGTCCCTAAGTCACCTAGCTCGAGAAAGTTGAAAATGGACACGTCTAAGGACGTTAGTGATAGTGGTGGTGGTCGTGATGGTGTTACTAGCGTTTTAAAGTATTTTAAACAGAAAAAAATTTCGCCCATACTAGAAGAAGATTTTCATCAGTATCGTCTTATGAATAATAGATTAGTACAATGGAGATTTGTCAATGCTCGTGTTGAGGCTTCTATGGCTGCAATCAAGAGGGTTGCACAGGTAAAAAAATTTATGAATTAATTAATTCTTCCATAGGTAGAGTAATTAATTTTAAGTATGATAATTTATTATTTTAATTTATTGTACTAAAGTTACAAAATTAAATAATAACGAAAAAACAACATATATGTACAATTATACATATATGTTGTATCTTTTTTTTAAAAAAAAAAAAGCCTAAAATGTTAAATATAGTCCTAGAAAACACAAATAAGTGCCATGTACATTAAATTGCTAGGTAAGTGTAGCCACATTGATCATCAACTCACTTTATATAATATTCACGCGATATCACTTACAAATTAAAACTTGATGTCTTTCACCATACGTGACATATACCATAAACTTACAATATTACGCATTATACCAGATTTTGGTCCCCAGATACGTCTAGATGCATGTATGTCGAATACATAAGGTCAAAATTAGGTTTAATTTGTTGTTGATACATTGTATCCAAGTGGATTCGCATGTATCTGGGATACATAACAAATCCCGCTCGCTTGACTCGTTTCTCTCCCATCTCACTTGCCACTATCCCATGTATCTGGTATCCCAAATATATGCGAATCACACCAGATACATACAGATACATGTATCTAGTGTCATTCATATGTATTTGGTATACATACGAATCTTGCTCGCTTCGCTCCCCAATCTCTCTCGCTTCTCTCCCTATTTGCTTGTATATGATAGCAATAATACATGTATCTAAGTGTATTTTCTTCAATATATGGTAGGAAACTCTTAATTAGTACGTAAGATATGTAATATTATGAAAGTATATGTAATGATAGTATATATGATAGTGAAATATATTTAATTATGTAGTTTTTCCTTCTTTATAAGTGCATATTCTCATTTATTTTTTTCTTGGTGATGAGAACAGAAGAAGGTGTTCAATGTATGGTTAAGAATTTCAATTATGAGAAATTTCACAGCTGAGAAGAAAATTGAAGTCCAAAAAATGAAACATGATATAAAAATAAATAAGATAATGAACTCTCAAAATTGTTTACTTAGAGAGTGGCAAATATTAGAGTTGAAAAATTCTGAAGCTGTTGGAAGGGTAGCAAGAAAATTATCAGCAATTTCTCTTTGTCTTCCACTTGTTGATGGAGCTGAGGTATCTGTCGTATTTTTCTTTTACACCTTTTTTTAAAAAAATAAATTAAAAAAGTGTTTTTTTATTATTTTATCCTTTTTATTTGAAATAACTATTTTTAGAAATTAAGACAAATACTTTTCTTTTCTATTATTTGGACAGGTAAAAGTTATGTCGATTTACGATGCTATGATCACAGCAGAGGAAGTTATGGACGGTATACAGGATTTTATTATGAATATGCAATGGCAGGTAATTAAAATAAAATAAAATTATTCATCGCAAAAACATATAAGTGTATATATATATATATTTACTATAATCGTTTCGCGAGTTTTATATCTTAATAATTATTTGTTATTTCATTTACCTACTTAAAAACTATCATTCCCTTTGTAATTGTATTAAAACATGATTCAATGCTGCGTTGGCCTATCATGCCTATATTGTTGATTGAAAACAAATATTTGGAAAGCTCATTCGATGTGTGTTTTATAATATAAAGAAAACAATATACAATTGAGATATGAAACTCGTTAAAAAATGATAATTTAGATATATTTCGACAATTAGCTCTTAAAAAGATGTTCATACGAAATTGGCTCATCGTTAAGGTATTTTCAATGAGCCAATTTCTGTCGGAATTATTTGTTTTTTTAATAGTGATTAGAATAATGAAGAAAATTAATAATTTTTTTTTGTTTTTAAATTGGTTTTCCAGGTTGAGCAGTCATGTTATTTGCTCACACAACTTATAGTAATTTTAAAGCAGGAGGAAGAGTTCTTGGAGGAGCTAGAGAGTCATTTAAAAACAGTTGATTCTTTAGAAGTAAGATTTTTTTCCTTAAATTATAATAATAATAATTATTATTTTTAACTTCTTTGATGACCATAAATTAAACATGCACACTCTTGTTTGTCATGAAAATTAATTTTCGTCCTAACAAATACATCTTATAATAAGTATACATTTTTCTTAATAAGAGGAGCACGTAAAGTATCTCAGTTGCGTTCATGCAGAATTCGGAGAAAAATCACATATCAAATAGATATTTTTATTAAGAGAGGTTAAGATTTTCGTGAAGTATAAGATATGGAATCAAAATTTTCATTTTAACAATATATGATCAATGAGCATTATTAACATTATGCCTTGAGATCGAACCTTTAATTTGTGCTTTTTAGTACAAGATTTTGAGTCTTACATCTTTACAATTTCACCATCAAGGCATCTTAAAATCGAATCATATTCCATAAATATATATGATATATATCCAATGTGATATATATGAATTTTTTTTCTGAATTATTTTCACATCCTAGATCTATAATTTGACTCATGCATCTCCTTAAAGGATTGGAGTTGAATGAAACCAAAGTTTCATGCTTGATTTTGAATTAGAGACTTAATAATAGACATCCACTATATATCCATAGCCTTTCAAGCTAACAATATGTAGCTTCGAGATTTTATTTGTGGTGACCTTAATCTATTTGTTGTGGCGGTGGCAAAAGTCGCTAAAATGTAACTTTTTGAGACAACGCAATGTTCTCACTATTAAGTTTCAACGATTAGCCTTTTCTCAAAGATTTTTTAATCGTCACGAAAAGTGTCTTTTTTTTATATAGTAACTTATTTCTACATATATTGGTGTAGATTTTGTACAGCTATAAAGGATACATGTTATTCCAAAACCAATAATCTCTTTGTATGTGTAGGTAGAAGAGGAAACCTTGAGAGTACATTGTATCCAATTGGCTAAGGAGAGGATGACAAGATGGGAAGGAGGAGCTTAATCCTAAAGTTTTTTTTTTTCTTAGCTAAAACACACATTTTTGGGATCTACTTAATATCATTATATTTTTGTTGCATTTTGTAATCCTTAATTATTATCAATATCTATTTATTAGTTCACGAGTTTATAACAATTACGAGAAAATTTCACAAATAATCACTCAAAAATCAAAATACCTGAAATTCCACTAATTAAAGTTTTAAAAGGAAACATTGACTTACCCTATACGATTATACCAATCCCCCACAATTGAAAAGAAAAAAAGAAAAAAACTAAAGAAAAGAAACCTCAAATCTCCAATTATATTAACACTCCACATTGGCCTTTTGTGCCAAACAAACAAGAGCAATTGAATTGTCACCACCACTTCCGGGCAACTTCCTCTTGGGCTTGGCCTCTTGTAACATGGACACAACATCCCTCATGGAAGGCCGGTCAGCCGGGTTCCGGCTAGTACATAGCAACGCCACCCTAAGCATCAACATCATTTCCTCCCTCACTCGAGGACACGAAGCACCAATATTTTTATCCAAAACATCATTTATACCGTTTTTAATCTTCATCTTGGACCTCACCCAATCCACAATGCTATTCCCATCGCCAAATTCCGAATCTACCGATCTTTTTCCGGACAAAATTTCCATTAACACCACTCCATAGCTATAAATGTCACTCTTTTCGTCCACTTGCAATGTATATGCATATTCTACACCATAAAGAATATATAAACGTACAAAGTTAGATTAGTGATTTGAATCTTATATTATTTACTATTATATATAGTGTAAAAAAGATTAAATCCTAAACATATTTGATAGGATTATATTTGATTCGATTTTATTTTACAAGTAGCACTAGCAAGTAAGATAATTAAGTGAGATCACAACTATCTTGCACAAGAGAAATTGAGTTATCATAACATTTTGGCTTTTATAGCCCAAAGTATTTGACTTTTGAAATTATATGTTTAATAAAGAATATAGTACTAGGACTAATAAATTAAAGGGTTTTATAATCATGAAGATTCATATATAATATTTTGGGAAAATCTTTGTGGGCCCAAAGAAATAACATAAAGGGAAAATCAAAAGCCTTAAGAGCCAAGGGGCTAATTCACGCGCAATAGTGGACATGGTCCCTAAAAGGTTAAAACAATTATAAGTAGTAAATCACGGAGAAAAAGAGCAAAAATAAAAATAAAAATGGTAATGGTGGTGCCATCAGAGGCGAATCTAAGATTTGAAGACTTCGGGTGCATCATGGGTTTGTTCTACGGAATGATCATGAACTTGAATCCCTTACCTAGCAATCACTAATAATAAAAACTATAAAATGTGGTTCTGGCTAGGCTCAAACCTAGGTCGCGAGGGCGGATGCATTAGCATGTACCAAGTGTTATTCTATACTTTTCATGGGGGCACTGTTAATTATATCTAGTTGTTGTCAGTTTCTCAAAATAGATATACATATATGTTCATGATTTTTTCCAAAGTTAACGGGTGCACGTGCACCCCACCTATACATGCGAGTTCGCCTCTAGGTGCCATGTCACCCTTATACAAGATCAACGGAAATATCTCCCCCACCCTTGAAAGAGCTCAAATTAAGCCTTTTCTATCGTCACTGAACCAACAACACACTTTAAACTGAATTTCTCAATACAAATTTATAATCGTACAAAAATTACTGAATTTCCGAAGTCCGTCCAAGTAAGAGGATTCACAAAGAAAGTGGACACATTGAAAAGGACCAAACAAAATGATGAAGTTCACCAAAAATACAATATGACATGATACCACGTTAAGCACGCAAGTGACCCTTTTCGTCACCCTACACAACGGACTAAACCGACACGATCGATGACGAAACATTTTTGGATAAACATAACACAACGTAAAAAAAACAAAAAAAAAACACAAAACAAACCTTAATTATTTTATTTATTTATTAAAATAATAAGCTTGAATAAATCCGATTTTTTGTTCACATAAGTCTTTTGTGGGGAAATATTTTTATGAAATTGTGTTTTACTATTTGGTTGGTTAATGAAAAATATCTTTCAAAAAGTTATATAATAAAGATTCATATGTCTATCTTTTTAATAAATATCAAGCTTAATATTGATAAATTTATCGAAAACAATTTAACTGGGTATATAATAGTTATTGTTACTAATATTGGCAAATCGGAAACATTTTGATGATCTTTTTGAGTGTTAAAGATAATAATAATGTTTAAAGTGTTAGTTGGAAAAACAATATGAAATTAAAATTAAGATAATTTTTTTTAAAAATCGACTATGAAAAATATGATTTTCGGTGATGTTTTTTTCATGGCCACCTTAAAAGTTGTCACTAAAAGTAATATTTTAGGGGTTCCCACTACCCATCGTAAGTTATATGTTACGGACAACTAGCTCAATCATCATGATTTATAATAATTCGTGACGGGTTTTATAAAAACGCCACTAATACGGAGTATGGACCCCTATAAAGACTACAAACATACATATAACACAACATGAAACTATTAGATTTCAAATTCATGCACATTGTAATTTAAATTGTATCCTCTTGACAGCTAAATCAACCTTAGAAAATAGTTTAAAAAATTAAGGGAGATTCGAAATTACTTACCGGGTGCAATGTAGCCATAAGATCCAGCAATGACGGACATCGATTCGTCGCATTCAATCAATTTAGCAACCCCAAAATCAGCAACCCTAGCTTCCATTTCACCATCAAGAAGAATGTTGCTAGGTTTTAGGTCACGATGAACAATGACAGGGTCACAATCATGATGAAGATAACAAATCCCTTGTGCAACACCAAGTGCAATTTTGTACCTAGTAAACCAATCACCAACCAAATTTGCATCTTTGTTCTTGTCATGTAACAAGTCATCAAGGCTACCATTAGGCATGTACTCATACAACAACATAGTACATTCATTGTTACTACAACAACCTAGTAATCTCACAATGTTCCTATGTCTTACATTGCCTAACACATCCACCTCTGCCAACACGCCACGTCGTTTCCTTGTTGTCTCCTTATGTTGCTTCCCCGCCCATAGCTTCTTCACCGCTATGATATCGCCACCTGGCATTTCCGCCTTGTACACTGTACCTATATATAAACGCGCACACACAGAGGTGGATTCAGAATATAATCTTAGTATTCAAGATTCAAACTTCTTTGGAAGTTACTTATGTACTTTTAAGAGATTTTTGCCCATGATTTCTCTATGTTCGACTTCACTAACACTATAGATCATCTACTAGTTGCGGACCCCATTTTGAGTTTCACTTGAAATTGTACATTATATCTATAGACAAAGACAAATCTAGAATATAATCTTAGTATTCAAGATTCAAGCTTCTTTTAAAATTACTAATGTCAAAGAGATTTTGCACATTTCTCTATATATGTTCGACTTCACTAACACTATAAATCATCCACTAGTTGCGGACCCTATTTTGAGTTTCACCTAGAAATTGTACATTATATCTATAGATAGAGGCGAATCTAGAACAAAATCTTACTATTCAAGATTCCGATTTCTTTGAAAACGTGATTTTGAAATGTACTATTTATTTACTAATGTTTAAGAGACTTTGTACATTTCGACTTTGCTGACACTACAGATCATCCACTACCTACGCGCGGACCCCATTCTAAGTTCAAGGTGGAAATTGTACATTATATCTATAGATAGAGGCAGATATAGAATATAATCTTAATGGCTTAAAGGATCGAAGTTGTTTGAAAGTGCACTCAAAACTAAATATTTATGTAATAATTTTTAGGTAAGATCTAGTCTATCTTATACTTTTCCATTTGAGAGTTATATTGATAAAAGTCCACATTGCCAACTTGTCTAGGTGATGTTAGCATTTTTAAAAAAAAATATATGTACACCAATTTTGTATGATTTTTCCACCACATAAACTTAATGAAAAATTGCGGGTTCAACTGAACTCATTATAACTAACAATATAGATCCGTTAAGTACCTGCAGACCCCATACCGATGATCTTATCTGTGATTGCTATGCTTTCGAGTACATCATCTGCTGTGAAATTCAACCTTTTGAATGCTGTTAACTTCCACGGTCCGATTTCCTTGTCACATGGAAATCTTCGATTGTAATTTGAATGAAAACATCGAATTGCCACAATAAGAATGATAATTACTACTCCAAATGCTGCAGACGCAATCCATACTATCAATGCACCATCTGTTTTCTTTGAATGGTTCGAAAAATCTGTTTTTCCATCTTTGAGTTCATCCGTCCTGCACGGATTATGTATGATAGTACCACAAAGACCTTCGTTTCCTACGAAGGACGAAGGATGGAATGTTGAGAACATAGACCCTGAAGAAGGCAATGGACCAGTGAGCTGATTATACGACACGTTGAAATGTTCCAACGTGCTAGACTTTTCGAAATTGGAAGGGATTGTTCCTGTGAGAAAATTATGTGACAAATCAACGTCTGTTATCGAAGGAATACCAGATATTTCCCAAGGAATGATTCCTGTAAATGAATTTCGTCGAAGATTTAGAGAAATAAGCTTTTCACAATGTTCAATGTCCCATGGAATGCTACCATTGAGATTGTTTCCTTCGAGTTCGATTTTGTAAAGACTTTGACATCCTTTGAAATCAGGGAGATTTCCAACAAGGCCACTGTTACTTGCTGAGAATATCTGTAAATTCGGGGCGTTCCAGATATTATCAGGCAAGTTACTACCGAAAAAATTCTCAGAAATGTTCAAGTACATCATTTTCGGGGCATTTCCAAAATCTTTTGGGATTTGCCCCGAAAATTTGTTCTTGCTGATGTCCATGTAAGT
>JAJOOR010010074.1:0-34566 GCA_036250505.1 Solanum acaule | reverse complement strand
CCCCCCCTGTAGTCAACTAGCAACTAAAAACAACATACGATATGGAAATACAAATATGAAGACGGGATTCTTGGGATGTGATAGGATTATGGGATAAGGTAAACAATTGGTTAATTGCATTTAATAGTAAACCGCTGCAAATCAGTGAATAAGCTAGACTTTAGTGGGGATAAACTTTCTCTCTAACAATTTACCTCGAATCAAATTGGTTTCTCTCGAACACCAATAAGCCGCAATGAAACACATCCTTCGCTTTAGTCCATTCACTCTCTCGAGCTGAATGTGTGGAAAAGGGTTTAGGGTTCACTCTCTCGAGCTGAACCTATGACAACCCAATACCCACAGACCATCGATTCAATAATTTTGGTTTTAAAACCTCTCTCTCTAGCAAGCCAAAAACACAATGTTAAGATTGTATTTGCAACCACAACTACTGAACAAAATCACTTTTAAACAACAAATAAACTATCAATTAGCAATACCCAGCAGTTAAATCAACCCATAATCACATAATCACACCCCAAGAATTGGGGTTTTAGCTAGACATAGTAAGATGAGAGAAATCAATACCGAAAAATGTTTCCATCAACTTGGTACGATTAATATTGTCTTTACAAATGTCTAAGATGTAGAATCTTCAACACCCACTTCCAATTTCTTAGAAATGAAAATCTTCAAATCTTCAAAGCTATGGAAGAATGTCTCCAAAAACAGTTCTAAGTTCTAAAACTGAATAATAAACTTGATATTCTAAAATCGCATACTAAACTAAAAATTCAAACAAGTATTTATAGTTGTTAAAAAGTGTGTTGCAAAGGACCAGTCGGCGCAATAAGTCGGGATCGCCGATGCACTCGGCGATCTGCCCTTTGGTCATTTGTATCGCCGTTTTGCATCCTTTAGGTCTTGTAACTTGGGGTGATAAGACACTGCATCACGGAACTATTCGGCGACTCGCCGACTGCTCCTTTCTATCGCCGACTTGATTATCTCCTTCAGGGCTTGTCACTTTAGAACATTAGGCGAGACCAAGTCCATTCGGCGACTCGCCCAACGGTTTAGGCGATCCTTAGGCTTTCATTTCTTCGTTCTTTTAGCAGCCTTGTTCCTTGTTGCTCAATAGTGTCCATGCTTTGTCCCTCAATCCAAATACCTGGAATTCAAGGATTTACATAAGTTATTGAGACCAAATATGTATTTGAGGACAATAAATCTATTAAAATAAAGCCCTAAATGAGTCCAAATCATGGACTCATCAACACCCCCTACTTAAACTTTTACTTGTCCTCAAGTAAAACTCAAGTTCAGCAGTTCACAAAGGATGTCTCAAACAGTGCTACACAAGACTCAATCATGAATACACACAAGAAGACTCAACTTACTCATGCAATGATCAATTGTGCACTCAAAGATTCAAATTGTGACTCACAATTACCAAAGAATCTCATGCTCACATTACTTGCTTCAAATGCAAGTTCAAGCTCAACAAAGGTGATAAAATTCCCTCCCACAAAGAATGATTCCATATTCACACACAATGATTCAACAATTTAAAGTTCTGGAATCAAATGCAATGCTCACACTCACAAAGATGAACACAATGTATGATTTTCACCCATAGGTTTGCCCTAATTTTCAAATCAACTTTTGTTTCAGCTCATTCAAGATCAAAAAGGTCTTTCCAAGTCTTGTAATGGGGCTGAGTGCAAATGTATGGTCATTTAGGCTCATAGGCTGAAATCCTCATGAAATGTGACGTGAAGAACACCTTCTTTCCTTTTCTTCATCATTTTCATTCAAGCTCAAAAGTCACCTCTTATTCATCTTCCATGGACCATTGGAAACCCCATTTTCTTTGTATTTTCACAACCTTATTCCATAACTTTTTCTTTTTCATTCTTTTTCTCATTTTCTCTTTTTTTTTATATGGAGGGATTCCATTTTTTCTCAAAACATGGGCAAAAGGGATTTCTTTGCATTTTCTTGATTTGCCTTTTCTTTTCACCACACCCCCAACTTAGGCCTATCCAAACAGGCCACAACTCATGAGGATTATGGGTAATGGATCAAGAAAGGTTATGTTTTCAACAAGTTTCTTCCAAGAAAAGGGTAAGGTTCAAGGGGTGCTCAAAAGGAGTTCGCACACTCACAGGGTAGGCCACAAAAAGAGGTATAATGTCAAATTGGTTCACACTTTTTAAAGTTGCGTAAGCTCATCTCAAGATATTGCATCACTTAGTTAACCGGACTAACGGGGCAAATTCTAGGTATCATCATACATGGTTCACAGTAAGCTCATCACAAACGTCATCGACATTAATGTTCAAACAAGACTCCACACTTTCGCTAGTGTGCAATGCTCATCAGAAGAGACTCAATTCGATACTTGGCTAGTCACAATGAGATGCAAAGAGTTCACATATTTTCTATACAACTTCAATTGGTCTCGTCGTAGATTCATGTTTGTTCGATTATAATCACTATTCAAGTCATCGATATTGATCAAAACTGATACTCAAATTTGCAAAAGAACAACCACATTCAACACAAACAAGAGGTGGATTTTTTTTTGAAAGGGTCAAAAATCATTTGCGATTATAAACACGGAGCTACAAGCTCAAACCTTCCACAAAAAGTAGTGTAAAACACAAATTCAGCTCAAAAAACCAAATATATAAACAAAACATCAATATTCACAAAAAAATCCCACAAAAGGTAGGCCCAACCCTAACACAAATAAAGTCATTTGTCCTCAAATGCAAACAAAAATATCCAAAAGTTAAAATAAAGTAAGACAGAGAGAGAGGTCAAGAGGGGATCCTGTCTACACAGTTGCTCCATCTGTCTGGGAATCAGTGCTCGGTGCAGCAGCCTAAATTTGGGCATCAGTGCCCGGAGTCACATCGGAGGGATCAACTCCACTAGAGGCTGCCATGGATGTATTTGTCAGTGATGTCTGGATCACTGACTGCATAATCGTCTCCTCAAGATCTAGCAAGTCTCTGTAAATGTTCTCCTCCTGTATCTCTATCTGCTCCTCGTCAGTCTCAACATCTGACTTAGCAACTGCTGCATCATCCCTGTGCACATCTCTAGTGGTAGTCAAAGGAATCTCTAAAGTGGCAGGAGCGTCTACATCATCAGCAACCTCTAGTAATGAAGTGAAGTCAGTAGACTTCAGATAGTCTACGTCCTTCCTCAAGCCTGCTACCTCAGCTTTTGAAAGCCGTAACCTCAGATGCCTCCCCCTGCCTGCTCTCACAAGCCTCAACTCTCTTGGTGAGAATGTCAATAGAAGTCTGAAGGGGGGTCAACACAGTTAAAATGGCAGCCTCAATCATCAAGGGGACATCTCTCTCAAGTCTGATAGCCCTCACGTCAGCTGTTAGGGCCAGATGCCCCATCTTCAGGGTCATCGCCTAAGTAATCTTGGTCTGCTGGGAGGAAGAGGATGTGCCTGGAGCATGTGAAGAAGAGGTAGGGGCAAAGTACCTGAAGGCCCGGATGCCGGAGTAGGCAAATGTGCCTCTGCAGGTATCGAGTCAACATCCACCTTTGGGGATGTGTCCACCGGAGCTGCCCTCCTCCTGTCAGCCTCCTATCTAGGATATTCGGCCTCAATGCACCGGATGCCAGTGGAGGAAGATGGGTTAACATCAAAATCTCTAGCATTATCTCGAGGTACCCCAACACGTCGGCATAACTCAGTGATCAGGACTGGGAATGGCAAGGAGGTCTGCCGCTGCTTTGCCCTCATGGCCATCTCCTATTCAATAAGAAGTCCCAGGTCGATGCTCCTCCGGGATATGATAGCTCCATGGCATGCTGCTTTAGGATGGCGCAAAATAGACTGATTTTGGGATGGCATTATAGTGCTACTGATGAAGCCAAACCAAACACGAGTAGCAATGCTCAAGTCCCTCTTCTCTATAGGAAATCCTGCTTCTATCCACCTCGGGGCGGTATTGGAAATCAAAGGTGCTAGCCACCCCTTCAGGTCATCTAAGGATTGAGCAACAGACAATCCTTCAAAAGGATGCACAGAATGCAAAGCTCTACCCAATCCAATGTTAATATACTCACTGCTGCACCCAACTTCCTTACCCCTGACTATGACCAACTTCACTTCTCTGAACTCGCTGGCCTTCTTCTTACCCTTCGGCACCAACTGGTCAAACCTATGGTAGCTGAGGGTGTTCCGCACATCAAAGTACTTGCCATCCAAACCCTCTGTGGATAGAATCTTCTCCTCGAGGATGGTTTGCAAACTATCTCCTTTCAACCTGTTGAGGAGTCTAGGTGGAGGGACGACTGGTGGCACAGGCACAAGAGGTGTCAGAGCTGGCACTGCATCTACTGGTGTGGAAACATGAGGGACTCTGGTAGAAGTGGGGTGAGATCTTGCTCGGAGCTCAGACCACCGAGTCTATAGAGGCTGGTCGTCTTCAGGCTCAGATAGTGCAGCCTGGGAGCCAGTGGTTGCTCTGTCAGAAACAGGCCTCTTGCCCTTGCCTTTATCACCCGGTGGAGGCTCTTGCTTGGTCTTCTTTGGAGGATTTGAACCCCCTCATTTATTGTGATACCCCATGCTCTTTTCTGGGGTGGCATATCTATATTTGTTCATACCATATGTGCAAACCATCAGGAAAAAGTTAGAGTCAATTCAAATAAGATCACAGAAAAAAGTTGCAGACAAACTTGCCAAATCAGTCGGCGAGTCGCCGAATAGCTTTGGCCAGCTAGATCGGGCTCGCCAAAAGGAATGGCTTAAAATTCATGGAAAGTCGGTGATGGGAAAGGCCTTTTAGTGAATCAGCGACAACTTTCGGCGAGCAAGGGCTAGCCCGCCCAAAGTTACAGTGCAAAAAGGGCTCAGGGGTGCAGATAAATGGTGATCAAGAAGTCTTTCAGTGAGTCGCCGTGTGCCTTCGGCAACCTCAGGCTTCTCGCCAAAAGTTACAGAATCAAACAACAAGATAATCATGAAATTTCATCGTGATGGGACCTTCGGCGAACCGCAGAGTGGTTCGGCGAGCTCGATCCAGCTCGCCAAATGACCCAACGTGCCTACCTTCAACCCAACGTCTCAAATTCAACCCCGCAACCCCCAAAAACAAAATCAAAGCATGCACAACTCAAATTAAAACTAGACCTATAGCACCCATTACTCCGGGATACTCAGACTTCTCTCGGTTTTGCCAAAATTGGCCAATTGATGACTTTTTCCCTTATGAATGACGTCATCCATTCTATCATTGGGCAAATTACTTTGTTTGACACAAATACGAGCTACGCAGACTTCACACAACTAAACCCAATGACATGCAAGCATAGCCCCACAAAATTTAATTCATTTTAACGCACACAATTACGGGATTTCAATATTCAAAACATTATGGGTACGATTATTGAATTAAAACAGGCATTTAAACATTTTAATTCTATCAGAAAGGCCCAACACATTTTAATCAAGATAATAATGCTTGCATAAGAGTACAAATTACTAAAAATAAATGTGGGGTTCGGAAAATCAACCTTAGATGCCGAATAATAAAGACTGAAAAGCTAGGCGGCAATGTAATCCACTCCAAACACAACTCTGATGACTAAAACTCTTAAAAATGTGAAAATATAGAAGATACTAAGCGGGTGTGAGTTTGGCAAGTTTGAAAGTGAGGGAAAATGAAAGAGTTAGAAGTTTCAACCTTTGGCGTTTTTTAAAACCATCCAGTACTTGCCCATTCGGCGATATTAGTCGGGATCGCCGAACCACTCGGCGACACGCCGAGTGATCACTCACCTCGCCGAGTTTTACAGACTCAACTTTGAAGTTGTCTTGAGTCCAACAGCGGTCTAGGTCGGGGTTGCCGACCTCTTCAGCGATGCGCCGATTGGACCTTTAGCTCGCCAACTTGCACTTTTCAAACACTTTCCACACTTTGACATGCACAATCAACACACCATTATTCTAAAATAAAAATTTAAAGTGATAAAACCTTTGGGTTGCCTCCCAAGAAGCGCCTTAGTTAACATTGTGGCACAACGCAAGTCCTTACGCAAACTCCATTTTTAGGGTTGACCCTAGTGTCACTAGGTAACCCCACTTGTTCATTTGGGTGAAGATGAGGAAATACATGACCCATGAGGGTTTCAATTAGCTAGATAGATATGGAGTGAGAGCCAATCATCTGATTTAGCACTTCAACATTTTCCCTCATCTCCTCTAGCACTCTATCTTGCTCATTGAGTTTTTGGAGAATGATTAATAGTGTATCCTCGACACGTTTACTCTCATATTCCTTAGACTTTCTCCTCTCATGAGGAGGTATGTATTTATCGTTTCTTTTGCATTGGACCTCAACCTCTAATATTTTCTTGGCCAAATCGTCCAACTGAGTTAATAGTGGGACCAGAGAGTGGTCCTCTTCCCTTTCTTGATTAGTCTTAGTCATTTGGCCATCGTTGTTATCAACTATGCTCCAATTCTCTGCTCACAACAGCAACACACAAGCCAAAACTAAAAGTTAAGTAGAACTATAACTAACAAACACAAAATTTAACTTAACTAAAAATTCTCAAGTAGCACCACTCCCCGGCAACAGTGCCATTTTTTGATTAACGTATCAAGGTCACTTCATCCAATACTAAGTTCCAAATATCGTTCAATAGTAATATAACCGAACTACTGAGTTGGGGTCGAATCCCAATGGAGCGGTTCGTAATTAAGAATCAATAGAAAAGCATAAACATGCTCAAGTCAATCATAGCTAAAAAAATTTGCGAAGAAAAACATGATAAATTAAAGGTGACACAAGTGTCAAATATCAAAAGAGGGGTTTGTAGTCAACAAGCAACTAAAAACAACAAATGATATGGAAATACGAATATGGAGATGGGATTCTTGGGATGTGATAGGATTATGGGCTAAGGTAAACAATTGGGTAATTGCAATTAATAGTAAACCGCTGCAAATTAGTGAATAAGCTAGACTTTAGTGGGGGTAAACTTTCTTTCAAACAATTTACCCAGAATAAATTGATTTTTCTCGAACACAAATAAGCCGCAATGAAGCACAACCTTCATTTTAGTCCATTCACTCTCTCGAGCTGAATGTGTGGAAAAGGGTTTAGGGTCCACTCTCTCGAGCTGAACCTATGACAACCCAATACCCACATACAATCGATTCAGTAATTTTGGTATTAAAACCTCTCTCTCGCAATCCAGAAACACGAAGTTAAGATTGTATTTGCAACTACAATCCCATTAAAATCAACCACAACTACTGAATGAAATCACTTTTAAATATCAAATAAACTATCAATTAGCAATACCCAGCAGTTAAATCAACCCATAATCACATAATCACACCCAAAGAATTGGGGTTTTAGCTAGACATAGTAAAAAGATAGAAATCGATACTGAAAAATGTTTCCATCAACTAGGTACGATTAGTATTGTCTTTACAAATGTCTAAGATGAAGAATCTTCAACACCCACTTCCAATTTATTAGAAATGGAAATCTTCAAAGCTAAGTAAGAATGTCTCCTAAAACAGTTCTAAGTTCTAAAATTGAATAATAAACTTGATATTCTAAAATTGCATACTAAACTAAAAATTCAAACAAGTATTTATAGTTGTCAAAAAGTGTGCTGCGAAGGACCCGTTGGCTCAATAAGTCGGGATCACCGATCCACTCGGTGATCCACCCTTTGGTTATTTGTATCACCGTTTTTCTTTTGCCTTCATCTTCCTTTAGGTCCTATAACTTTGGGCGATAAGACACTGCATCAAGGAACTGTTCGGTGACTCACCGACTGCTCCTTTCTATCGTCGACTTGATTTTCTCCCTCAGGGATTGGCACTCTGGAACATTAGGCGAGACCAAGGCCATTTGGCGACTCGACCAATGGTTTAGGCAATCCTGAGGCTTTCTTTTCTTCATTCTTTCAGCTGCCTTGTTCCTTGTTGCTCAATAGTGTCCATGCTTTGTCCCTCAATCAAAATACCTGAAATTAAAGGATTTACATAAGTTATTGAGACAAAATATGCATTTGAGGACTCTCAATCTATTAAAATAAAGCCCTAAATGAGTCCAAATCGTGGACTCATCAATCAGCATCACCATACCCAATTAAATCAAAGGAGTCACCAGAAGGATATAAGAGGACCAGGTCCTGTGTTCCCTTAAAATATCTCAGTATTCTCTTGGCTTCCTTCAAGTGCGATTCCTTTGGAGCTGCTTGGAACCTGGCACATATCCCTACACTGAAGACTATGTCTGGCCTACTGGCACTGAGATAGAGAAGTGACCCAATAATTCCCCTGTACATAGTTTGATTCACATCAATTCCTTTTTCATACATATTAAGTCTGACTCTTGTGCTCATGAGAGTGTCAAGAACTTTGGCCTTGAGCATGCTGAATTTCTTAAGCAGTTCTCGTATGTACTTCTCTTGGCATATAGATGTGCCCTGAGGGGATTGCTTAATTTACAAGCCCAAGAAGAATGTAAGCTCCCCCATCATTCTCATTTAAAATTAACTACTCATCAAGGCTGCAAAATCCTTACACAGTGAATTTGAGGTGGCTCCAAATACAATATCATCAACATATACCTGCACTATCCGAAACTCCTTACCTCTTGACTTTAGGAACAAGGTGTTGTCAATTTTACCTCTTTGAAAACTATTTTCCAGAAGAAATTTTGACAAGCACTCATACAAGGCTCTAGGTGCTTGTTTTAGACCATACAAGGCTTTGTCCAGTTTCAACACATGATTTGGCAGATCAGTATCTTCAAAACCTGGAGGTTGTTTGACATACACCTCCTCTTTTAGATATCCATGCAAAAAGGCACTTTTAAAGTCCATTTGAAATAGGTTGAACTCCATGTAGGTTGCGAAGGCTATTAGAATTCTGATAGCTTCCATTCTGGCTACATGTGTAAATATCTCATCATAATCAATCCATTCTTCTTGATTATACCCCTGCACCACAAGTCTTGACTAATTCCTGGTGATAGTTCCATGCTCATCTAGCTTGTTTTTGAATACCCATCTGGTCCCAATGATGGTTCTGTTTAGAGGTCTGGTCCCCAGGTGCCACACTTTGTTCCTTTCAAATTGATGAAATTCTTCCTGAATTGATGTTACCCAATCAGCATCCTTTAAGGCCTCCTTGATATTTCTGGGTTCAATGGAAGATATGAAGGCCAAGAAAGCAACTAGATTTCTTGCTTTAGATCTAGTTTGTATTCCAGATTTAAGTGGGGACACAAGATTGTCCAAAGGATAGGAATATTGATGTTTCCATCCAAGCTTTCTTGTTATCTCCTCTTCAAGATCAGCACCATATTCATCTTCTTCAGGTACTTTGTTCTTAGAGTCTACTTTTAAGCTGCAATGGAGGGACATGTTCCTCTGTGGGTTCTGCACTTCAGCTACAGTAGTTTGAACATTTCAATGTCTAACTTTGTTTAGCTCTATTCAGATCATCAGATTCATCAAATATCACATGCATACTTTCTTCTACACACAAAGTTCTCTTATTGAAAATTCTGTAAGCTTTACTGGTTGAGGAATAGCCGACCAACGTCCCTTCATCACTTGTTGCATCAAATTTGCTGAGATCATCCTTTCCATTGTTCAAAACAAAGCACTTGTAGTCAAAAGCTTTTAGATGGTTAAGTGATGGTTTTCTTTCATTTAACAGCTCATAGGGGTCTTCTTGATTGCAGACTTGATGAGGCATCTGTTTGTAACATAACAAGATGTGTTAACTACTTCAGCCCAAAGGTTCATTGCAAGTCCTAAGTCAATCAACATGGTTATTGCAATATTCACCAGGGTCCTATTCTTCCTTTCCAAGACCCTATTTTGCTGTGGAGTTCTAGAACCAGAGAAATTATGATGAATCCCATTTTCAGCACAGAAGCCTTCGATTTGGGCATTTTCAAATTTTGTTCCGTGATCTGATATGATACTCGCTAGTTTGCAGTTTATCTTTAGTTGAATTGCCTTAGAAAAAGTGATTAATACTCCAGTTGTCTCGTCCGTGGTTCGCAAGAACATGCTCCAGGTGAATCTTGAGAAGTCATCAACAATCACTAGGATGTACTTCTTACCTCCTCTGCTCTGAATTCTAACAGGTCCACACAGATCTATGTGGAGAAGTTCCAGTGGCCTGGACATGTTGATACCTTTCTTTTGCTTGAAAGATGATCTTGTTTGCTTCCCCCTTACACATGCATCACAGACTTTGTTGTCGACAAACTTCAGCTTTGGCCATCCACGGACCAGGTCCCTGCCATCAAGTTTGTTCAGCAAGGATGCACTCACATATCCCAGTTGTCTATGCCAAAGGTTTGCATTATCAGTCTGAGCACTTACACATGTGAGACTATCCCTTTCAATGGAGTCCAGATCTGCAACATACATGTTTTTGACCCTTGTTGCACACATAACAACTTTGTTAGTAAGACAATTTGTGACTGTGTAGCCATCTAATAGAAATTTTACTTCATTGCCTTTATCACAGATTTGAGACACGCTCAGCAAGTTGTACTTCAATCCATTCACATAGTGAACACTGTCAATGGAGTGTTCAACAGCTCTTCCAATTTTACCAATACCCAGAATGAATCCCCTTTTTCCATCACCAAACGACACACCACCACCTTGGTGTGCTTCCAAAGAGACTGAATGCTTTCTCTCTTCTGCATAAGAATCCATTGTTATATTTAGGAACCCATTTAAGATGGGGTTCCCAAAAGTTGTCAAAGGGTTTGATAAGAAACCTTCCAGTCCATGGTGGAAAGGTATTCTTGCTAAAACGATATTTGGGACCGATTACCTTCTTCTTTTCTACCTTTCCTCCTCCTGACTTAAAGAATGTCTCTTGATTTTCTTTTGCCATTTTTAAAGACTCATAGTTTCTTTTCAAGTGGCTGTTTCTTCCACATTGGGTACATAACAAATTATTAGAAACATACACATATTTGATATGAGGATTGTAGGGAGGTTCTATGTTCCTACATCCTAAACTCTTCCTGCTGTTAAACTTCTGATAAGTTAAGTTTGACAGAATTTTAGATGAGTCAGTCCATTTTAGGGAATGAGTTTGTAACACTCCGACTTTTCAAAACGTCTAAATTAACTCGTATCTTCGTGCAAAGACAAGGAGGGTGAGTAATAAATTAAAAATGATGTGTTATGTGATATTTTAAGTGTTCAAGTGTTGTATCTCAAGTTTTGAAGTTAGGTAAGTGGCAAAATAAAAGTTGGTGAAAGTTACCGTAAATTCCTTTTTAAAGATTTGTCTGAAATTTGAGTCAAATGTCTCGGAGGTTTTCTCCCAATCTATTAAGATTTATGGTCCCCGCGAGTATATGAAATCGAAGGTCTATGAGTCTAGTTTCCAATGCATCAAACCGTTCGTTCATACGACTTCAGAATAGAGAGATATTTGCGTTTTCGTGGTACTACGCAAGCAGGCACGTGAGGTTGGGCCCTAAGTCGGCGGAATGTTACATATATCTTCTCCTTCGACCTTTTTCTCCATTTTAAAGCTAAAAACCAGAGAAATTAGAGAAACCCATTTCTAGGATCAAGTGAAGTATAGATTTTCTCGACTTAAGTCCTTGACGAAAGTTGTTCTACGCGTTGGGCTCATCATCGTGGTATAATTTGTTTTATTGATTGCGTAGCATATCACATTTTAGTGTTGCGACAGCAAGGGTTTGAATATATTTGAAGGTTTTGAGGTGAATTACGAACCTAAGATCGAGGTAAGACCCTTCTTTTATCGACTTTAGCTTTTATAAGTAACAAACATCAATTTGCGATGGAAATACATATCTTTTATTATATTGTCATGGTATCTTTTATTTTTGTGTATTGATTATGGTCCTACCTTGTTGTAGCTCGAGTGCATATAATCCTCTCTTATCAGGATTCTTATTCAGTAGTAGCATTGGTATGTTGGACACGACTTAGAGGCTATTTGTATAGGTTGCCTATAACTAAATTGCTCACTTTTAGCTGTTGGATTGTTATTGTTGCCTTTGGGCTATTGTGGTTAGCTGCAGGAATATGATCTATGCCTAGCAGGGTTATGTTCTGCCTACAGGGCTATATGGATGCGTAAAAGGGATATGAGTTGCCTACGGGGCTATATTGATGCCTAGAAGGGCTATGAGTTGCCTACAGGGATATATATTGACGCCTAAGAAGGTTATATGCTTCCCACAGGGCCATGTTGTTGCCTAAGAGGGCTATGAGTTGTCTATAAGCTATGTTGATGCCTAAGAGGGCTATGTGACTGCCTGCGGGGCTAAGGGACTACCGATAGGGGTATACAGGCTGATTGGCACCTTTCGGGCTTATGGGGGCCTGATTAGGTGGTCTTGTGTGCTGTTTGTACCTACCGAGCTCATGGGGGCGTGGTTAGGTTGTTGTTTTATTATTTTTGATAAATTTAGATTTAGAAGCAGGTCAGTACAGTTATCTTATCCTTAATTTATTTATCAGATTATTCCAGTATATCAAGATACCTCATCATAGTCTATTGCCTTTCATACTCTGTACATTATTTTGTATTGACGCCCCATTGCCTTGGGGGTGCTGCATTCATGCATGCAGGTCCTGACAGACGACCGAGTAGACCTCCTCATTAGCAGGATTGACTTTTATCCGGTTGGTCAGCCCCTTTCCTCCAGAGCTGCCAGAATTGGGAGGTTTGTTACATTTTGTTGTATATATTCTCATGGGTAGGCTGGGGCCCTGTCTCACCAATATTTACTACTCTTAGAAGCTTGCACACTAATGTGTAGGGTTTATAGCTATGTTATGGCCATGCTGGCCTATGTTGTTGGTTTGCGGAAGCTTGTGAGCTGTTTGATGTATACCAGCTTTTAGTTTTGGTATAGATATCATGGTGGCCTCGACGGCCCAATCAAGACTTCTGTGCTAGTTGGCTATTTATTTATATGATTTCTTGGGAGTAGCTGTTGTTTTATAGATCAGTTGACAGGGGCCTTGCCGGTCGAGGGCTTAATTTTAAGTTGTGATATACTTATTTATTTTCTTGATTGTTTGTGGCTGCCATGCGCTAGTAGCAAATGGTTCAGCAGGGTCGGCTCAAGCCTGAGTTCTGGCATTAGGAGCCAGTTGTGCCCTTGAATCTGGGGCGTGACAGAGTTAACTCATCTTCAATCTTACTCAGATCTTTTATGAGTTGGGCATTTTTCTCAAGCGCAACAACTAATTTAGTCTCAGAAAGTTTCAAGCTTTTCTCTAACTCAACCTCAAAGTCGCTAAGTTTTCTTTTTCCCCCTGAGAGGTACCAGGTCCCCCTTACACCTCAGGATTCTTAGTTTCTAGAATATCCATCCTACCATTCATTTCAGACATTTGAGAGCTAAGGGCGACCTTTTCATCTTCACACAAACTCAATTTTTCACTCAACATCATATTATCAGTAGTCAATTCATCTACAGAGTCAATTAGTACAACAACTAGTTTTCTCAATCTCCTAATAGAGAAACTCAATGGTTTTCTTTGTCATTCGATTTTCCATTAACAAGAATATGGAATTGAACACAGTTTAATCATCATTGACTTCCATCATTGAGACATCTTCGTGGCTGTCCTCTCCTTCCTGAAAGTCGCTAGATGCGTTTCCCTAGACTGCAAAGGCTTTCTTCACAACTTGATCTGCATGAGCCTTTCTTTTAGCATGATAAGGGACATGGTCCCTTCTCCGCGATTTGTAATCCTGAGTTTCCTGCTTCTGATTCTGATAGTCCCTCATGAAGTGACCAAGCTTTCCACAGTTGTGGCGGAGATCATTTGCACTTGACACTCTACTAGTAAACCCTTTATTCTGGAACCCTCCTGCTTTTTGACGATCTTCTGGAACCTTCTGGTTAAGTAGGCCATCTCATCCTTCTCTTCTGACCCATCATTTAGAGACATCTTCAGCACCACTAATTTTTCTTTATTTCATTCTTTCACAACTGACCCCTATTGCTTGTTTAGCTCATAGGTTTGTTGATTCCCGATCAAATCATCCATGGTGAGAACCTTTAGATCTCTTGCTTCAGTTAAATCATTCACTTTGCTCTCCCATAACTCAGAAAGCACCCTGAGAATTTTCCAAACTTGTTTACTTGGGTGAATGGGCTCTCTAAGACACCTTAGTTTGTTGGTGATAGAAGTGAACCTTGTATGCATCTCATGGATGATTTTACCTTTCTTTATATTGAAATTCTCATATTGAGTAGCATATCCACCTTGGATTCCTTTACTTGGGTCGTTCCATCATGAGTAGTTTTGAGACAGTCCCATATTTCTTTAGAGGTTTCATATGAAGAGATCCTATTGTACTTATCTGGGCTGATCCCACATACTAGCAACTTCTTTGCCTTGTAGTTCTTCTCGATATTTTTCCTGTCAGCTTCGTTGTATTCCTTTCTGGTTTTGGGAACCACTTTGGTGATTTCACCTTCCTTCACATCCTCTGTGGGGATGTACGGTCCGTTAAGAATCACATCCCACAGCTTCGTATAGTCAACATTGATATAGTCATGCATTCATGTCTTCCACCATCCATAGAACTATCCATTAAATCGAGGTGGTCGAGTGGTGAATTGACCTTCTTCTAGGCTTGGTGGAGCAGCCATTCCTTCAGGATATTTTCTTTCTTGGTGTTACCCAGATAGAAAAGTTAAAGCTCTGATACCACTTATTGGAATGTATGCATCCACTAACTACGATAGGACCGAGTCCTTTACACAGTTATAATATGCAAAAGTAAATAATGGAAGTAAAGATAACACACATGACTTAATGTGGAAACCTCATTTCTCAAGGGAGTAAAACCATGACCTGTCTCACCGGATTTTCAAACTATTTTTCCTAATCTTCTAATGCAAAAGTAAAACACAGTTTACAACACGAGATTAGCCTGCTAATCTCCACACTAAGTAATACAAATTATTACTTAATCGAGCCTAAGCAATGCCTCCATTGCCCACTATACTAACCCTCTCTGATTAATATAGACTTTTGAAAGTAAGACAAAAAGTTGCCCTCAACTAAGTTCACAGTGATTCGCACAAGGATTGAAAAGTTTCTATGACAAGTGAAACGAATCCTACAAGATAAGCACAAATACAAGAAATCAAAATAACAACAGGTTTAGAAAGCAATTCTTCAATTGATGAGGTCCCTTGTTGTTTGTTGAAGCTTGAATTTTCTCTCTCGTTGAATTAATGAGTTGATATGTTGTTTTTCATGATGAATATATCAACCATAAAGAATTATAAACTATTGGACAAAACAACCTCGTCCATTCTGATTGGTTCCGTACACTGACGCCTCACCAACCTCTGACACGACAACTTTCCAGCTGTATAGCACATTGCCCTGGACAAGAACACTCTTCAGAGGACCGGGTCCTTGCATTTGTGAGGATTATAAAAACTTCTGAAAACATTAAGTCTTATCACATATTGTTATGTAGACACTCGAGTCGAGTCGTTCATGCCCATAAATTCCGCATGAACTTCATACATTGAGCATCTTTGAGAGGAGTAGTATCTTCGAGTTCTAAGTCTTTGAGCATTGAGTTCCTAATCCTTTTGAGATTATATTCCTACTTATGGGACTACTACATGTTACCCATTAAGACCTTGAGTTGAGTTTTTCATGCCAATAATTCCGTATGACCCCTATGAGTCGAGCAGTCTAGAGATGAGTAGTATAATTGATTCTTGAGTTCTGAGTACTGAGGTTCTTTATTGCTGTTAAGATCCCTGAGTTGAGTCGTTCATGTTCATAATTCCATATGAACCCTATGATTTGAGTTATAAATTTTTTAAAAAGGCTTTTTAAAGCCAACACTTGAGTTCTTAAACTGAGTTTTAAGAAAATAAAGATGAGTTTTGAGAAACGAGTTTTCTAAAACATGATTAGTATGAAAATCAAGTATGTCATCAATGTATGAATAGTATGGTATGTAGATATACCATCAATGTTTATGCCGTATGACTTCCTGAGTCATCAATGATCATATTATAATATAATTTTGAAATGATTTTGAGAAAAAGCAGAGTTGAGTTCATTTTGTTTAAAATGATATATGGGAACTAAGTATTCCCAACCGGTGCCATAAACCTAACTTTCTTCTTCCCCTTTTAGGAACAACCTTGGATAACCTGCATAGAACTCCTGAACCCAAGAAGGAACATACGGATTTCGGGGCTTTGTGAACTGCTGAAACTTATGGAAGGGAAGTGTCTCCCACACATCGGGATACCTGTCAAAAACACCATCATTAGACAACCACTTCTCCTCCAAGATAGTCTATAAGCTAGCGACTTTCAGTCGGTTCATGGACCACGGCGGATGTTCTGAGATTGGAGGCACTTGAAGTGCCTGTACTGTTGCAAGTGTTGGAGGTGTCTGGAGTGCTGGAAGTCTAGCCAAAGGATCATGAACTACTTTAGATCGTGGTATTGAGCGCTTCCATTTGAGAAAATCCTCTCAGTTACTGGTGTATGTACTTGAGTCCTGAACCCCACAACTTTCTCTCTTTCAGACTCAGAGGAGGTGAAATGAGTGGAGTCGAAGCCCATGTTGTCCGATGAACTTGAACTCGAACCGGAACTAGCCACCACTTGCTTCTTCCCTTTTCCCTTCACACTGCTCTAAGGAAGTTTAGGACGAGTAGCTCGGGGAGGTATGGCCTCCACTGCAATGACAACCCCTTTTCCCTTATTCCGAGGTGCTGGACCTCTTACCGGAAGCTTTGGTCTAGCCATATCAGTTTCAAAGAAAAGCAGGAAAACTTGCCAAACTACTCAAACATATGCTCAAAACAATTTATGGAATTTTAAAACAAATTTAGAAAACCAACCTCAAATGTAGACACATGACATTAAGGAAAAGAGAAAATGATGGGGAACACTTCGCACTCCGACAACACGAGGACACCCACGAAAATCAAAGTTAAAAACTATGATAAAATGTTTTATTGTAAGGATATGATTTGAATTAAAAACTGTTGAAAGGCCTTTGACTCTATAGTTCGTGCCTCAATTGGCGATGTTCATTAACACTGCCGATCCACTTGGAGAATCGCCAAGTGGACTTTAGCTCGCCGAAGGTAACAAAAAGTTGACCATTCAATTGGTCCAAAAGGTTGTCTATATTGGGTCGCCTATCCACTCAGTAGATCACCGAGTGGACTTTAGCTCGCCCAATTGCCCTTTTCCTCCAAAATTTGAATTTCAGCCTTCACATCCAACAAACGTTATTCAAAACAAAAAGTAAAATTTGGGTTGCCTCCCAAGAAGCGCCTTATTTAATGCTGTGGGACGATGAGGCCATGTGATAATGCCTCATTTTCCGGGTTGAATAAGGTATCACTAGGAAGACCTCTTTTCGGTCTTAGATTTAAATGAGCCGAGATCTGTCCCATTTTAGTTTCAAGATGCTTAATGGAAATTGAGTGTGAAGTCACAGTTTGGTTTAGAGAAGAGACATCGTATTTCATCTCCTTGAGTACCTTGTCTGATCCATCCACCATATTCAAGATAATGTCAAGTATATCCTCGGTTCGGAAGCTTTTGGGATCTGCCCTTGGTTCCTTCAACTTTTGACGTTCATAAAAAAGGCACAAACCAATTTTGGTCATCTTCTTTATCTCTCTAATTTACACCATGGTCATGCCATTCTAAATCTAGATCTCTCCAACCATCATCCCGATCTCTATTCCAACCTTGATTCTCACCCGGCCTTAGATAACGCAGACGAGAACCCCCCATTTGGTTTGACAAGAACTACACCTCTTCGTTGTACATGGCATCAAATTGTGCGTCATCTGGGTTCACACCACTATTACCAGCTACCGCATTCATAGCTTTGTGACCACCTCCTATGATATGTTTCATCAATAAGTCCTTTTTGGTCATTATCTTGGCTATGCTTTCATCTCATTCTTGGTTATTTTCCATTTATCCCTTTATCAGCCCAAGATTCAAATGAGACACTTGATCTTCCCTTGTGTACCTTGCACAATTGATTTTAGTCATTTCATCAAGTAGGGCTGATGCAATGTCAAAAGGTTGTCTTATGATTCCACCACAAATACGTTGGTCAAAGACACCTTTATTGACCGTGTTAAGAATCTGATAAAAATATTGCAATAACACATTGTCCAGCAACCCATGAGTCGGACATTGGAGAGCCAACTTTTTGAACCTCAACCACGTTCCATGGGTGGGCTCACCATCAATCTGCTTGAAGTTCTGAATATTATCCCTCAACTTAACCATCTTCGAGGGAGGGAATAACCTTTCATAAAACACTTCTGTGAGCTCCTCCCAATAAGTGATAGATTCCCTTGGTATTTCGGTTAACCACTTCGTTGCTTCCCCCATTAGATAAAAGGGAAAGTAAAGGTGTCAGACTGACTCTTGAGTGATGTTCTTGAAGGAAAATGGTCCACACACATCCACAAAATTTTGGATGTGGTCATGAGGGTCCTCATGAGGAAGTCCCCCAAAGAAACCTTTCATTTGCAACAGCTGCAACATCGTGATGGTCAAATGAAAAACCAGATTGTCTATAGTTGGAGGCAATCGTATAGCACCCGCACTTCCCAGATGATCCTCATTAGCGTCGTGCAAGTTTCCGATGCTATCATTGTTCCCAAGTTGACTTGCATTGCTCCCGTTTACACTAATTTCTTCACCTGTTTTGGAGGAATCAACGAGAACCAAAAAAAAGATAATTCAACTACAATAAAATTAGTTGAACTACACTTACTAAGTGTAGGTGGTCGCTAACAAGTATAAACACAACTAAGAGTTAGGATCGATCCCACAAGGAGTGATACGGTAAAGAATTCAACTATGAAGTAAAAATGTGTTCTAATCGTTTGTAGAAATAAAGATTTTGCGACATAAAATTTAATCACGAAGTTTCAATTATTATTATCAAATGAGGGGGAATTTAAGAATCAATTTGTGACAAAGAACAACTAACACAGTAATTAAACAATTAGAGATTGGACCTTAGGAATGTAATCAGTCTAATGCTAATTTCACTTAATGGGTAATTACTAATTGCTTCAAGTTGTTGAATCTCAAAGGGTAGGCTAGGTTATGAATAAATAGCCATCTCTCGATCAACTATCATGTTTTGAGTGAGCTCTCTAGAACTTAAAAAAACATAACACTACCAAACAACCCAATTCCTTGATTTACCCACTTTTTTAAGCTGGGTTTGTAAAGACGTAATCAAACCCACTTTCTCAAGATAGATTGTATAGACGCAATCAATACAACTATTAATCATTTATTGTACTCTAATACCTCTTTTTTAAGCTAGCATAGAGAGCTAAGCTAGAACTGAATTTGCAACCTCAGTTCATCAATTAAAACATGAACAAACAATCGAACCCATTTCAAAACAACATTAAATTCAGCAATTAATAACACCCATTAGCTGATTAATGCAGTGAACTACATGATCACACCCCTAAGGTAAGGGGTTTTAGCCAAACATAGCAGAAAGTAAGAAATCTTTACCAACAAGATTTTCCATCTGAATTGCTAACAATCTGCAATACCCAATGCCAAAATCAAAGCTAAAATCCTATAATCTCACATCCTAGATCTAAATCTTCACCAAGAATGTTTAACAATGTAAAAACTCTTAAAGACTCAGGAATACAGTGTGTAGGAACTCCTTTTCTTCTTTCAAAAAATAAATTAATACGTTCCCAAAAACTCAAACGGAGTCCAATGGAAAGGTTGTGCTTCTTCTCGCCTTTTGGCTTGACTCCTGCAACAATTTGTTTTGCGAGTTGCATCGTTAGCACTGATCCATTTAATGACTCGCTGAATCATTCGTTTGCTTGCGAAGTTGACTTGGTACATGGGCTACTTTGCTAGAACTTTTGGGGAGCTGGAGGGTTACTCGGTGAGTGGCTGAGTGACTTTCGCAAGCTCCAACTTCTCTTTTCTTAAGCTTTTCAAAAATTTTCACTCCTTTTCGCATCATAATCCCCTTGCCTTTTTTCTTAAGCTTTCATTGCTGCATATCAACACATTAATATCATTTATGAGCAAAAAGTAGGCATTGAGGACACTAATTCTTTGAATAATAGGCCCTAAATTAGTCAAAATTCTGATTCATCAATATATTGAACTGACCATTTCCAATTTAGTTCTAAAAATTAATCAAATTAAATCTCAAAAAATAAAACATACCAATTATTTTGGGATAGAGGTAATAAATATTTTGTAGTTTCTGCACTATGCTTTTTAACTTTTTAAACAAGTGCCACAACTCAAAACGCTGTGAGTGGGCCCCACACTATTCAGTGGAAGAACCAATTAACTAGTACCACACAGTCCACTACAAAAATTTACATTAAATAATTTTCAACAATAAAAATCAAGCTTCATCCTCAAAAAATCAAAGTCATAATAAAATGCGGAATACCTCCTAGAATCTGATAGTTGTGTACCAAAACATCTACGTATTCTAGAATAAGGGGACAAAACCTGAGCTCTATTTCTAACAATGGACTAGAGGGAAAACAGGAAACAAAGCAGTTCGAAAGAAGAAGCTTACTTAGAAAGTGTTGGAGACAAATACGGTAGGAAGAAAACATGTTCTGCATATTCGAGAACTTATTGGCAAGAACAAACAGTGTTCATCACAAATGAAGAGCAAATGTTATTAATTCCCCCCTTCACAATTTTAAAATTGGTTCAAAGATGCAAAGGAAAAATTGTGTTGAGCAAAGTTCTGTCAACCAACTATAGTAGCATATTTTTGTTGTTACTAGTATTACCTTTGGATCCATGTGATTTGTCTCTTAATCTATTTTATTTGTCCTGTCTACCAACTTGTAACTCATCTTTGTTGTTGAAGGAAATCTGATTTATAAGTATTATTTGATACTTGTGGTATGATTGGTCTCTATAGCTAGTTATGTAAAATGTTCAAGTCTACTCGTAATTCTAAGTAAGTTTTATTAGTATTGGTTTTCCAAGATGTGAATATTTGTATATATCTACAATCTTGGTTAGATGTTTCACCTCCCTTAAAGCAAGATTCTTGTTTATCTATTTCTTCAATCTTTTTAATTATCCCTTTTATTTGATGTTTCAAAAATCTGCAGGAATTTAAATAATCTTTTCTTTGTCACAAGAAATTATAGATTTTAACAACATTGTTTGTGTATCATCCATTTTTTCTTTGCTTTTTAGTTCTATACTAACCTGGTTTAGTATTATATTTCTGCAAGTGTATTTTGTATTTTTTGTTCACGGGTACACCTCTAAAATCACCATTGATTTTATGAATTCTTCATATCATGATACTTACTTGAGAAACCAATATATTTCTAAAAACTAATGTTACTACTAGATAGAAGATAAAGTTAAGAAATAGGAAACTTATGTAATCATTAATTATAGGTGTAGACACATAAATTTTATTGGATTAAATTCATACTAAATTTGAATTAATCCATGTTTGTTGGGTTGAATGATTAATTTGGGTTTTAAAAATAAATAAATTCATTTTATTAAGTTCAAATACAAGGTCCATTTGACCTTGAAACCTAAACCCATGCTATGTGTCATGATGACTAGGCATCAAAGACTAACAAGATGACGTCACATGTCCAAATGATGTGGTAGTCTCAATCAAATTCAAGAATCAATCACAATTTGCAAGTGTAAAAATGACATCTTTTGCCAATCATAAGCAACCTTGTCCACTCCTAAACTATAAATAGTGGATATACATGACATTCTGAGGACGATTCTACATACACTTCAACAAGCATTTTGCAAGCATTGGAGAAAGCTACAACATCACCTACATAGTTCTTTGAAGTAGTCGTCAGCACTGTTCTTCCCAAACATCAACTTGAAATGATGAAGTACTTCATGGAGATAAAACACATTTCAAGGAGGTCTGCATAATTCTACATTCAAGAAACACGCCATTGTTAGCGCTCAAACCATGGAGAAATCTTAGGAGAGAAAAATCAGTGGATCAAAAGAATTGTACTCACAAGATTCATCAATAAAAATTACACCTCTTCTATTTATTTTGATTGCAATTAATTTTTAGAGCTACAGAAATTTGTTGCGAACAAATATGGTATGCCAGTCGGACCAATTCAACTCTTATCTCTTCCTCCTGCAAATAAAAAAACTATAAGTTCAACTACTGCAATGGACTTTAAAAAGATGAATGGTGTTTCATGCAAGGAATCTACTATTGCCACATTTGTTAATTTTAGTGATTCTTTTCAAATCATTCAACGCGACTTCAAGACTAGTGGCTTGGATACATCTGAATACTTTACATCTTTGGAGATGGTCAAAAAGAGTAAGTCTCAAACGACACTCATAACTGCATTCCCTAGGGACAACATTTCATCTTAGTTGTTTGGTGAACTTCCTCAATCTGGTTTCAACTTTGGTGAATCTAAGAATTCAATGGATTCTCCTATTTAAACAAAGGATAAAGCCTTTATGGTTGACGCAACTGACATGGACGAGAAGTTTGGAATAATGGAGCAAACCATTAAGGCCTAGAAGAAGTCTATTTATGAATAAAATTTCCAAATAGCCCAACTTATGAGCAAGTTAGATCTCTACAACCCTGGAGAGTCATGACACAATCAAACAATGTAAGAAAATGTTGATTCTCCCACTATGTCAATTGACTTTCATTATGCAAAGCAATCTCTTAGTGACAACTCCAACAGTTCAACAGCTGCAATATATGATAAAAAAAATAATTAAATCTCAATATCGTGCCCCATCACAAAGGTTCTCTAGTATATTCAAAGTCATATTCTAAATGATTTTAGGGTTTAATGATGTTGATTGGATATCAACCACCAAACTTGCAACAATTTGATGGAAGGGGAAATCCAAGGCAAGACATTTCCCATTTAATTGAGACTTATAGTAGTGCTGGTACACATGGTGATAATCTTTTCAAGCAATTTTTTCATTCTTCAAAAGATAACACCATTGATCGGTATACAAACTTGGAACCTAAATCAATTGATTGTTGGGAGCAGCTTAAGAAAGGAAAATCCATTTCTCAATCGTTTCTATAGTACTCATCGTGCAATGATGTAATGACCCCCAAGTAATTTTGTGTTATGCCTCCTATTCATAGTTTAGATCTTTCCTGTAGTGACCCCAAGTCATTTATGACTTGCTGGTATTGGTAGTTTGGTCACCTGGTCATTTGTTTAGTTTGTATGCAAGTTTTAGTATTTTAGAGATTTTTAACCTTGAACGATCAATTTTGACCAAAACTTCAAGAAGATGATCACATAATCCAATTTTTACAATTCCATCAACTCTGTAAGAGTCATTTTAGGCTAGCAGCATGTCAACATGACTCTCAAGGCTTTTAGTGTGAGTCGGTGCGATTAACCATTTTAACCTTCAAGTTAAGGCCTAATTTTGACTTTGGTCAACATTCTGCGTAAATTAGCTCGAATGAGAATTATGTTAGTGTAGTTTGCTTTGGAATGTTGATTTTTCTCTAGAACAAACCTTTTTTATAATCTCGTGACTTCCAGGCTGATTCTGAGCCCCTTTGAGGATTTGTCTTAAAATGAAGGTGACCTAATATGGGGATCTAGACTACTCCGTAGAGTTTAGAATATCAAATTTGGTAGGGTTGCATATTTTGTTTGCGTGCGCGGGGTTTCGAATGAATTTGGAATTCCCCGTCGAGATATTAGAAGTTGCCAAAAAACTAGCTAATATGCATCTGCTGGTGCAGGCCAATTTTCCCTTTGCGTTCACAAGCCCTCTTGGTCGCGTTCATGAAGGCCTGGGCCTTTGTGCTTCAAAACTTTGTGGTCCTGTGCTGCAATCACAAAGACATGTTGACTTTTCTTTGTCATAACAACCGTGAGGGAGTCTTTGTGATCATGATGGTCAGCCTCTTAATGATCCCCGATCGCGACCCTCTATCTTGCAACCATGATGAGAAGATGAGGTCTGTCTTTATAACTAATGACAGATGCGTTGGCAGCTCATATTAGAGTTTCTGAAGGTGATATCTCCTCCATTTTAGCTCGGAATTTTGTGATTCAAAGTTCCATACATTCGTAATTGTTGAGGCTACATGGTTAAGTGATTGGTTTATGTTGGTGAATATCCGTTTGAGGTAAAATCGAGCTCAAAGCTACTATCCTACCTCTTTTATTTCTTATCTTGTTGGTTCTTTTGCATGGTGTTGTTGTGGCTGGTTTATGGCCTTTAGTTTTGTTCAATTTTGGAACACAATTTCGAGGTTTAATTTAGGACCTCTGGACGGAGTCACTTCTGGAAATTCTAGTGCAGGTCCCACAATTTCTGTTTGACTCTAAAATTGGTCAATTATGTTTTATGTGTTTTTTATGTCTTAACGACCAGATTTACATTGTGATCCTATTTTTTTTTATAGCATGTCAGCATCGAGAGGCTGGCCTTGTAATTTTAAGTGCATGTGGATAGCCTATAGTTAGGTTACGATTTCATTTCTTTTTAGATTGAGCATGAATATGTATATTTAGGATGACTAGTGTAAATTGGGGGTAAGTACCTAGTTATTCCTACTTTTCTTTTTAGAAACCATATTTTAGGATTGATCAGCTTCGTTTCGAGGTTAGTACCATGCTATTTGGGGGTCATATGTGTGTAGCAGTATGCTATGTAGTTTTGTTGTATTATTATGTTTTATTTGCAGCATGTTTAGCCTTAGTCTAGGATAGACTAGTGATGCCTTAGACCCTAAAGCCTTGTAGCTTTGTTGTGTTTCTGGCGTCGCTTTTGACATACTAGGTCCCTGTAGACTGGAATAGCAGACTTGTGTCTGATACTATAAGCCTTAGTTTAGGCTTTTACTGTCACGATCCGAGTCTACACCCCGGAAGCGACAAAGCGTACTCAACCCCGAAGGGGTCTTATGCAAGTCTCATAGCATTCATAACATAAGATACTTAGAAATAGTGCGGAATTAACACTTTTTCTTTTATAAAACCAACAATCAAAACATTAAAAACAAGCTGAAGTCTATATCTCACATGGCCATCTTAGAAAAAACTTTAAACAAGAGTAGCGACACGGCCCCTTGACAATAGAAATCTAAAATAGTCTATTACAAGAAAGAACTAGAAACATTAAAAGTCCTTGTCCTTGATCTATGAGGACATACCAAAAGATGTCTTGGAAAGACTCTAATCCAAGCTTCAACTAGGGAGAATCAAATTGAGTGCCAATCCCTACACTTCATAAAGGTAAAGAAAATATGGGTTAGCACAATTAAGTACCAAGTATGATAGCCATGCAAAAACATGCTTAAAACGGACATTTTATTTGAAAGTCATGATATAAGCCATTTTGGTAAAACCTCATGAACATGAGCATAATAGGCATAATATAAGACATAATCAACACACAAGTCATATCTTCACATTAGAACATAATCAACATATAACCCATTACCTTCACATTAAGCCTTCACCTCAAGTAACCTTCATGCTATACCTTGTGCAATGTATGGAAAGCGTTCTACACCACCATCCACACCAAAGTACCACATTAAAGTCACCAAAAGTGAACTAACCATTCAACCTTTCCATCTTCACACCATAGTCATACATAAGAGACATAAACACTTCATAAGTCATATCAACACATAAAGACCATAACCTAAGATAACCCCTAAGTCATACTTGTGCAATGTGCAAGTAGCATCCCATACTACTACTCACACTAAGTATTCCTTTGAAGTCACCATAGACAAGGAACATTCATATACAAAAAGTCATAACAAGGAAGTAACTCATAATACAATTCAATTATAGCATGAATCATCTAATTTAAGAATAAGTCACATTCTTCATTAACTTCATTACATTAAGAGCACCTTCATTCATTAGACATTAGATTAACATTCTTCATTGGCATCATCATAAGAACACATTCATTACACTTAACATTATCAAGGAACACACCACAACCTCTCTCAAAGCCTACTTGTGCAATGCATAGATGGCGTCCCATACCACGACCCACACTAAGTAGTGCATTCTTAAGAAGCCATAGTTCATTAACATTATTGTGGGGGTAAGCCTTAACCGACATAGACCATGTGAGCAATTCATGGAATCCCGGTGTCACCCTCACCGGATAAGGGATTCCTACTTGCCTAAGGTAGGACCATTGTTTTTAGCTTAAGTGGATCCACTAGCTAGACCTATGTGGGCAAATAGTTTAAGGGCTAGGGAGATTTCTACTAGATGCCCTGCCTCAACTCACGTATGAGCATCCATCTCAAGATATTATTGCTAGATACCCCGCCTCAACTCACATATGAGTATCCATCCCAATCCATATCCACTCGGTGATTAGCATTATTCCCCACAGAGTATTTGACATTCATTACATTCATTTATTATTATGGGATAAGAGATTGCTACTAGATACCCCGCCTCAACTTACGTATGGGCATCCATGTCAAACCCAACATTAATTCATTCATTAATTGGAAAGCTCATAGATTCACAGATGATAATAGCCTTTCACATAAGAATCCCCTTTTTATGAGAAAGTCCTTTCACAACAAGTCATTATCATTTATTATAGTACGATTGAGAATAGCCTTTCAATAAGTACTTCATCATTAACCTAATCATAGAACTTCATTCATTAGTCATTCGTTAGTGTGTGTATGTGAGAATAGCCTTTCACATAGATCATCATCATTCATAAGGTTAATTGAGAATATATTTTCAATCACCACATACTATATTCTAAACATGATCATCATTCATTCATTTAGATCACACACACATACTTCATATCATAATCATACATTAACCACCACATATAGGGGTACAAGGGAGATATCCATCAATTCAATACCATAATACACATAGTAATAAAACACCTCCACCTTTCAAGTGGATCAATAGCTCAAACACAATTCGACTTCAACATGTAATTTGGTTATAACTTGCCCTTTCAAGGACATTATCACAAATCATCAACTCACCAACAATTTTCAATAATTAAGGCATATATAATGATACAATTCAATAACCCAAAGCAATTTAGACATATTCCATTCATAAGCTTTCATAATCATCAAACCCACTTCATAAAGGCACAATTTAGGAATTGAGAGAATTCATGGGTTCATAGAGTATTTTCATCATAAATCATCAATTAAACACTAATACAATCGTAATTTGTCATTAGAAACCATTTGAAAATGTTTGATGAAAGAACCCATGAGATTGAGTAAAACCCTAGGTTTTTCACAACTTGAAATCACTTTGGAATTGGCTCCTTGAATGAAAAGTTAGACAAGGATCATGACTACCATACCTTAAATGAAGAAATCCCATGGAAATACCTTGAAAACCTTGAATATTTGATCTTGAGAGCTTGAAGTTTTCACCTCCAATGGAGGTTTCTAGAGAGAGAACTTTGGAAGGGGGGGAAGGTGGTATTTTTTGGGTTTTGAAATAATGAAGTCTAAAATATGTTTTATCACTTTAAAAACCCTTAAAATACCATAAATAACTAATTAAAACCGTCCCCCAACCAAACTAGACTTAGGGTGAATTTACCAAACAACCCCCATATTGGCCGAACCATTGCAGCTTTTGCAGGGGTGAACCACGCTCACCAAACCACGGACCATGGTCTGGACTGTGCCCCCATCCTGATCAAGCGTGGATTGGGGCTTTGGTTTGGTTTTGAGGAGCTTGACCCACTGAACAAGTCCACGAGTCGTGGTTTGACCTACGGAGCGTGGTCCCCCTCCGTAGGTCACCACACTTTTGGCAACAATCTCATTTTGGGGCAGCCTTTGGGTTAGGCTAAGGGACTTCCTCAAGGACCCCTAGGGTGGTCCTTGGGGAGTCGTACCTTGACCATTAACCCCTAACCCCTCAACCATGGCTCAAGACAACACTTTACACCTTTAAACCTCACATCAACTCCAAGACATAGTAGTTAGGCTCTAGTTTAACTTATTCGTTCTACGGGTCGTTACAATATCCCCCACTTAGGAACTTTCCTCCTCAAATGACACTTAAAACACATTAAGGGGTTAATGACTCAAGACTAGCATCCCATCATGCATGGAACATCATAAACAATGCACAAAACTAGGAGAAAATGTCAACTCCACATCAAGAAGCTCAATGCAATACATAGGGACACATCTATAAACTCATTATGCATCAAAACATCACATTTCTCATTATGTTGAAGGAATTTCCTTCTCCAACTCATATCATGCTCATCACAACATCATTAAGTACAATTAGACATGTTCAACAATTCAACCTCATGAAGTATATAGACAAGTCATACTAAATACACATCAACATGAGGAACATAAATCATGAAAACTCATTTTCTCATTCAAACATAAATTCATCAAGAACATGCATAACATAAGGAGACCATGGAAACTCATATTCACACACGACTCTAAAATATGAAACAAGCTACAAGAAACTCTTGGTGTCAAGCTTGAATATGAATAGAAGGAAAGAGATAAGGATATCAAAACTCTCAACAACCTTACTATTCAACATACTATCCCCTACTTAAGAGTAAACCCAACTAAGGCTATCATGAAAACAACATAGGAACCTCAACAAGACATTCACAACTACAAGTAACCATTAATATACTGAAGCTTTTAAACTAGGAAGGTCCTCATTAAGCAACTCTTGCTCACAAACAACCTTACCAACACCACTCAAGGTTTCAAATGAGTCTACCCCACCGGGTGTAAACTCCTCAAACTCACTACACCTCTTAAGGTGAGATATCAAGCAAACCTAACTCATGAACATCAAGGATACTCAACAACCTTGCCATCTAAGCACATTATCTCCCCCTTAGGGGTAGGCCTATACAAACTCTTTACAACATCACTTCTTTCAATTATAAGATCGGAGCAAAACATCAATAAACATTCACACTCATCACCCAAGATGATTCCAAAATAAGGTGAATTACACTTATACCCTTCTTAGAGAAGTCTACTCACTCAACCCATCAGGACATTTCCGAAATACCTCATTCATCAAATCTTTCAACATACCTTAAAACTTATCATAACTAAGCCGGGTTCTACCATCATCTAAGCATAACCATAAAACAACCGATTCATACTAAAGACAACATCACAACCTATCACCTCAAGTCTAACAAGTCACTTAACCAAAATTCACATCAATACTCACCTTTTTATCCCTCGATCCTTGGAGCATTAGCCCTTCGAGTAGTCACATCTTCAAGACAACCAGATAAGGAATAAGAGAATGACATTCTAGAGTTAAACATTATGGCACGACTTGAAGACACCATAGACAAGACATATAAGTCACATTCTTCATTAACTTCATTACATTAAGAGCACCTTCATTCATTAGACATTAGATCAACATTCTTCATTAGCATCATCATAAGAATAATGAAAAAAGTCTAACGTCATAACGTCCTATAGCCTCACGCTCATATATATGTCGTGACTCACACCGATGAACAGGACTCTACTAGACGTAGCTTGTGAGACATCAATGCTAAGACTATTCCCAAAACCTTGTGCTCTGATACCATGTCTGTCATGACCCGAGTCTACACCCCAAAAGAGACACGGTGTAATCGACCCCGAAGGGGTCTTATACAAGCCTCATAGCATTCATAACTTAAGATACTTAGAAATAGTGCGGAATTGAAACTTTTCTTTTATAAATCCAATAATCAAAAAATTAAAAGCAAGCAGAAGTCTATATCTCACATGGCCATCTTAGAAAAAACTTTAAACAAGAGTTGGGACACAACTCCTTTACAATAGAAATCTAAAATAGTCTATTACATGAAAGAAATAGAAACAATAAAAGTGCTTGTCCTCGATCTATGAGAACATACCAAAAGATGTCTTGGAAGAACTCTAATCCAAGCTTCAACTAGGGAGAATCAAATTGAGTGCCAATCCCTACACTTAATAAAGGTAAAGAAAATATGGGTTAGCACAATTAAGTATTAAGTATGATAGCCATACAAAAACATGCTTCAAACGGACATTTTATTTGAAAGTCATGACATATGCCATTTGGTAAAACCTCATGAACATGATCATAATAGGCATAATATAAGACATAATCAACATACAAGTCATATCTTCAAATTAGAAGATAATCAACATATAACCCATTACCTTCACATTAAGCCTTCACCTCAAGTAACCCTCATGTTATACCTTGTGCAATGTATGGATAGCGTCCCTTACAATCATCCACACCAAAGTACCACATTAAAGTCACCAAAAGTGAACTTACCATTCAACCTTACCATCTTCACAACATAGTCATACATAAGAGACATAAACACTTCATAAGTCTTATCAACACATAAAGACCATCACCTTAGACAACCGCTAAGTCATAACTGTGCAATGTGCAAGTAGCATCCCATATTGCTACTCACAATAAGTACTCCTTTGAAGACACCGTAGACAAGACACATTCATATACAATAAGTCATAACAAGGAAGTAACTCATAATACAATCCAAGTATAGCATGCATCATCTCATTTAAGCATACGTCACATTCTTCATTAACTTCATTACATTAGGAGCACCTTCATTCATTAGACATTAGATCAACATTCTTCATTAGCATCATCATAAGAGCACATTCATTACACTTAACATTAAAAAGGAACACACCACAACCTCTCTCAAAGCCTACTTGTGCAATGCATAGATGGCGTCCCATACCACGACCCACACTAAGTAGTGCATTCTTAAGAAGCCATAGTTCATTAACATTATTGTGGGGGTAAGCCTTAACCGACATAGACCATGTGAGCAATTCATGGAATCCCGGTGTCACCCTCACCAGATAAGGGATTCCTACTTGCCTAAGGTAGGACCGTTGTTTTTAGCTTAAGTGGATCCACTAGCTAGACCTATGTGGGTAAAAATTTTAAGGGATAGGGAGATTACTACTAGATGCCCCACCTTAACTGACGTATGAGCATCTATCTCAAGAGATTGTTACTAGATACCCCGCCTCAACTCACATATGAGTATCCATCTCAATCCATATCCACTAGGTGCTTAACATTATTCCACACAGAGTATTTGACATAAATTACATTCATTCATTATTATGGGATAAGAGATTTCTACTAGATACTCCGCCACAACTAACGTATGGGCATCCATCTCAAACCTAACATTCATTCATTCATTGGAAAGCTCATTGATTAAAAGATGAGAATAGCCTTTCACCTAAGAATCCCCTTATTGTGAGAAAGTCCTTTCACAACAAGTCATTATATTCATTATAGTACGATTGAGAATAGCCTTTCAATAAGTACTTCATCATTAACATAATCATATAACTTCATTCATTAGTGTGTGTATGTGTGAATAGCCTTTAACATATATCATCATCATTTATAAGGTTAATTGATAATATACTTTCAATCACCACATACTACATTCTAAACATGATCATCATTCATTCATTTAGATCACACACACATACTTCATATCATAATCATACATTAACCACCACATGTAGGGGTACAAGGAAGATATCCATCAATTCAATACCATAATACACATAGTAATAAAACACCTCCACCTTTCAAGTGGATCAATAGCTCAAACACAATTCGACTTCAACATGTAATTTGGTTATAACTTGCCCTTTCAAGGACATTATCACAAATCATCTACTCACCAACAATTTTCAATAATTAAGGCATATATAATGATACAATTCAATAACCCAAAGCAATTTAGACATATTCCATTCATAAGCTTTCATAATCATCAAACCCACTTCATAAAGGCACAATTTAGGAATTGAGAGAATTCATGGGTTCATAGAGTATTTTCATCATAAATCATCAATTAAACACTAATACAATCATAATTTGTCGTTAGAAACCATTTGAAAATGTTTGATGAAAGAGCCCATAAGATTGAGTAAAACCCTAGGTTTTTCATAACTTGAAATCACTTTGGAATTGGTTCCTTGAATGAAAAGTTAGACAAGGATCATGACTACTATACCTTAAATGGAGATATCCCACGAAAATCCCTTGAAAACCTTGAATATTTGAACTTGAGAGCTTGAAGTCTTCACCTCGGATGGAGGTTTCTAGAGAGAGAACTTTGGAGGGGAGAGGAGGTTTGATTTTTGGGTTTTTAAATAATGAAGTCTAAAATATGTTTTAACACTTTAAAAAAACTTAAAATACCATAAATAACTAATTAAAACCGTCCCCCGACCAAACTAGGCTTAGGGTGAATTTACCAAACAACCCCCATATTGGCCGAACCATCTTAGCTTTTGCAGGGGTGAACCACGCCCACCAAATCACAACTGAGGTTGAGGCATGAGAGATGATGGACCACAACCCCACTGATTTGATAGCCATGAAGGTTGATATTGCTTGTTTGAGTCATTATGTTGGCGAATTGAAGTCCAACGACATATCTATACTTTGAGGCAGTGTAGATGTCCCACAGACCCTAATTCTGAGTTTCCTCTGGTTAAAAATATCTGAGCAGTTGGGTCCAGCTGAATTAGAGATCCCTTTGGCTACTATGATCGGGGATGTTGCTGCAGCTAATGAGGATGAGGATTCTGACCCTCCCGAGACTAATAAAGAGGACTTGGTTGATCATGAGATTGATGTGTATGAGGATTTGGAGGACCTAGAGGGTGATATGCTACATGTGGCCATGGAGACATCGCTTTGAAACACTTCCATGATTGGTTCTTGTGGGTTTAATCCCATGGAGGAGGTCGTTGCACAAACTTCTGGAGTCAAAGTTGAATAAGGCACTAATGCCCAGGTTTAGGCCACACCAGTTAGCCGGAGTTCTCCTCATGCTTAGCCTGACAAGGGGATCTTTACACTCTCTCCATTTTTCCTTCAATATTTTTTTAGCATTGAGGACACTGCTTGTTTCTTTTTGATAGGGTGAAGGTACCTATCTACCTACCTGGTTGGTGTATTTTTGCCATTTTGAGATAGTTTGTTATTTTCATATGGGTTTGAATTATAACTTATTTATTTTCCTTTAGTAATTTATGATCTTTTGGGTATGATTCATTGGCCTCTCTCTTAATTGCTTAAAAGTGAATATTGGTTAGTGTTCTCTTGTACATTTGAGTGTTGATTGTAACACCCCTCAAAATGAATTAGGATTAACTAGAGCCAAGAGCTAGGGTTCTATAGTGTGTCGTATGTGAAATAGTTTCGTAGATGAGACTTTATGTGTTGTGAATGAGGAGTTTAATGGTAGGGCATCAAGGTGTGAATTAGACTTAGTAGCCTAGATGACCTATAGGTGTTTGGTGGTGCATGGGAAGGGCAGCCACCAAGGCAAAAGGGCAAGCCTAAGCCAAAGGGCCAAGGCTGCCCAAGCTTGGCAGCCACTGCCTAAGAGTTCACGACCACCTTCACGACCAGTGGTGTGGACCACGGTCCGTGAAGGGGTCCTTGAAGATGCCTTAGACACTTGGGAGGCCAGGCCAAGAGGCCAAGAGGCCAAGAGGCCAAGAGGCCAAGACACTGCCCCAAGTTCACGAGGCACTTCACGAGCCGTTTTCTTGACCACGGCCCGTCAAAGTGCCCGTGAAAGTGCCTTAGCAAATTAGGGTGGTTGAGGGACAAAAAGGGTTGAAGGAGCTACTGGTCCATGGACCACGGGCACCACCACGGACCGTGGTGCCCTTCAAGGACCGTCCAAGTGGGCGTGGTCCCTGACGGGGCTGCCCAAATGAAGGGCTTTTAAGTAATTTCGTTTTAGTCATTTATTATGTGGGGTTGATTTTAAATGGTTTATATGATAAATATATAAGGTTTTAAGTCTTTTAACAAGTCATTTACTCTCTTTTCCCAAATCAAATCCCAAAGTCTTGCTCTCTCTATATTTCTCTCAAGCTCAAGGAAGAAGAAGAGGTGGAACCTAGGGTTTTAGATTTCAAGCTTTCTTCATCAAATTTTCGTGGGATTCATCAAGTCTAAGGTATGGTGACCCTTGATCCTTGATTATCCTTTCTTTCAAGGAGTCCATTCAAAAGGGTTTCAAAAGTCTTCAAAGAACAAAAAGCCTAATTTCTATTCTAAGCATGGGTTCATTGATAAATTGTTTTCAAAAGCATAACATTGGTGAATTAAAGTATAATTGATGATTTTATATGAACTTTCTTCACGAATCCATGTTTTCACTAAAACCCTAAATTTGCTATGAAGTGGATCTATTTCTATAAATTCAAAGTTGATGGAAATATGTGTAAAGTGAATCGTATGGATATCTCTTGTGTTGTTTAATGTTTATTCATGATTAATTGTTGATAATGGGTGAATTAAGGGTGGTAAGCCTTATGGGTGAAGTATTGATGATTGCTTGGATTTTGGTGATTTTGGCTATGGCTTTGGATTATGGTAAGAAAGCT
>JAJOOR010010073.1:0-28925 GCA_036250505.1 Solanum acaule | reverse complement strand
CTCAAAACGGACCTAAGATGATCAAGATCTAACCTTTCAAAGTTCAACAAAAATTCATTCCGAAAATCACTCTAGCAGTAGCTAAATTTGATTCCTTACCTCAAACGAAGCCTCCCCTAGCGTTTCTGAGCTCGCCACTAGATTCCCCACGAAATTCTCTTGAAATTAGCCTTTTGAATCACCTAATTTGAGCTTAAAATGGAGGAGATATCTACGTTTGAAGATGAGGAAAAAAAAATGGACGAAAATTGTCCTTAAATCTGGAAATTTCCAGATTTCAACACGCTGCCACGTGGCGTCGCGTGGCTCTGCCACGTCACCACCGCGTTAGAATTCAACAACTCTTCAAACTTAAATTTCGATGTTCCAGACTCGTTCGGAGTCGGAAAAACACAAACCATATATGGAATCTGATTGGAAATGATATTTTGGACTCAACGGTGAAATCAGAATTTCCATTGGAGATCGCTTCGATGAAAAGTGGGTCCCACACCCATTATAGTTTTGAGCTGGATTCCACAACGGGCAACTAAAGCCTCGGGAAGTGAACAAAGGGTCGTTCTAGACCAAACTCGATATTCCGAAGCTAACCTAGCTGTCAGAATTTTCATCTGAGCACGTCTTCCAAGAAGGTTGACCAAAGTCAACTATAGGCCAAATTGCAGGGGCAAAAACGTCAAATGGCCCTAAACTCGTACTGATTGCCTCGATACTCGTGTTGACATATTATTAGCCAGATTTGGCCATTTCGGAGCTGATGGAATCGTCAGAATTTTATTCTGAGGTCTTTTACCTGAATTTATGACCGAAGTCAACTTTCAAGTTATAAAATATCCAAAACAGGGAAACGGGCCTAAAAATCCAAACGAACGACCAGGCGACCGAACAATCAGTGCCAGCAAGTCATAAATGACTTGGGGTCGCTACAGGAACGCTCTAAACGATGGAATGAATGCTTTAATTTCAAAATGACCTGGAGGGTCTTTACAGAAAGAAAGTTCAAAAACATTTAGTGTCCATATGGTGAGTCCCTCTCTATGTGTCTTGTTCTTTTTTTTTTGTGTTGTGGTTGTTTGTGTCTTTGCATTTTGTAATTATAGCGTGTAAACTGTAAAGTATGTAATTACTAAAAATGGTGTAAAATTCCAATTTTGATAATATATTGTGTGTCTACAATAGATAGATTTTCCACCTACATACACTACTAAAAAAGTCAATTTTAACCATGCGTTTTTAGCCACATTTTAAAAACTATAGCAAAATTAATAAAAGTTTTTTTGAAGGTTCGCTACAGATAAGAAATTGATACTAAAATATCGTGGGCATAATAGATTGATATTAATCACTTTTCTGTGCATGATCACGGTGCACAGTGTAATAAAACCTTATGTGATTTGAAGGCATGTATCAATGTGATGCCTCTTTTGATTATCAAGAAGTTGGGTTTCGGGAATCCCAAGCCCATTCCCAAAGGCTATTTATGGTGTATCTCTCAATCAAGATCCAATTTGAGGATTTGACTAAGTTCTTAGGAGAGTTCTACTTCTAGGTTCAAAAACAAGGAACTAGATAGCTAGGTGAAAGTTGGATTCTTTCAAGGTTACAACCCGAGCCTAAACCCAAAATTTGGCGGCACTTGAGAACCATTGTTGGTCCGTAAGTGAACCACCCTGAATGTGGACGCCACTCGAGAACCATTGTTGGTCCCTAAGTGAACCATTGTCCTGGATGACTATTAAGCGAAAGACTAAATCAAACATACACAAGCATCAAAACTGAAGAAAATGTTTAATACAATTTACTGTATCTCAAAACTATCTGAAAATACAGAGTATGAAACATAAAATTTTAAATAGAATATTTGAAATTGAATACTGAAAGACTCTCCAAAGTTCTCTATATATGAAGCCTCTACTTTCTAAAGATAGGTCTGGGGACAAGACCCACGACACCTGAAACTGCGACTTCTAAAAATATTATAAGATTGGAGTACTCTGAAAGCTAGGATGTCTCACCAAAAGCTAATGAGCAGAGGATATGATCACAAAAGAACGTCTATTGATGATTCTATGTACCTCAATCAACATCATGATATGATGGCCCTAGCATGACCCGCTTGTGATTCAACTGAACTTATGATTGTTCTCGTCACCCATAGAGAAATTTAACCTTCACTGCCTGAATGTTCTTTCTGTTTCTGGGTCAACTGGAACCAAGAAAAATCCTTGACTCCTCGTATCGCACATAAACTATGAAAACCATTTCAATGGACAAAAATAATAACCAATGCGATTTGCAAAAATAATAGATACTTATTAAATTTCTACAAAATATGAAACTCTAAATTACTCTCTTCGGCAACTAGAATTTTAATTTCGCTCAAACTACACCATTTGACGAGATTAAAGCGATCAATTGCAAAATACAATAACAAAATTTCAAAAAAAATCAATTTATATTAACACAAGATGAGCAGTGATAAGTAGACAATATGAAAAAGTATTAACAACTGAATCAAAGGCAACATCTCAATCAAAGCATGTAAATGTATCAATCTATATTGACACATGATTAAAAATGGACCTCAAATCTCCCTTATAATTAGTTAACAAAAATCTTTGCTCGTACAGAGAAGGAAAAATTATCCTCCTCCAAAATCTCACTCATATATCACAATGACTATTATCCTCCTCCCTATTTTTCATTGCACATGTACATGTATATATTTTCTAAAATTCCCCGGTAGTGTCTATATGATTTGGAATACTGAAAGAAAGTTCAAAAACATTTACTGTCCAGATGGTGAGTCCCTCTCTATGTGTCTTGTTCTTTTTGGTTGTGTTGTGATTGCTTGTGTCTCTGCATTTTGTAATTGTTGCGTGTAAACTATAAAGTATGTAATTACTAAAAATGGTGTAAAATTTCAAGTTTGATAAAAAAAATGCGTGTCTACAATAGATAGATTTTCCACCTACATACACTACTAAAAAAGTCACTTTTAACTATGACTTTTTAGCCACATTTTAAAAACTATGGCAAAATTTATAATAGTTTTTTTGAAGGTTCACTACAGATAAGAAATTGATACTAAAATATCGTGGGCATAATAGATTGATATTAATCACTATTCTGTGCATGATCAGGGTGCACATTGTAATAAAACCTTATGTGATTTGAAGGCATGTACCAATGTGATGCCTCTTTTGATTATCAGGAAGTTGGGTTTCGGGAATCCCTAGCCCATTCCTATAAGGCTATTTATGGTGGGTCGCTCAATCAAGCTCCAATTTGAGGACTTGATTAGGTTCTTAGGAGAGTTCTACTTCTAGGTTCAATAAGAAGGAACTAGATAGATAGGTGAAAGTTGGATTCCTTCATTGGTAACACCCGAGCCTAAACCCTGAATATGGCCGGTACTCGAGAACCATTGATGGTCCCTAAGTGAACCACCCTGAATGTGGCCGGCACTCGAGAACCATTGTTGGTCCCTAAGTGAACCATTGTCCTGGATATCTATTAAGCGAAAGACTAAATCAAGCATACACAAGCATCAAAACTGAAGAAAATGTTTAAACCAATTTACTGAATCTCAAAACTATCTGAAAATACAGAGTATGAAACATAAAATTTTAAATAGAATATTTGAAATTGAATACTGAAAGACTCTCCAAAGGTCTCTACAAATGAAGCCTCTACTTTCTAAAGATAGGTCTGGGGACAAAACCCACGACACCTCAATCTGCTACTCCTATTAATATTATAAGATTGGAGTACTCTGAAAGCTAAGATGTCTCACCAAATGCTAATGAGCAGAGGATATGACCACAAAAGAACGTCCATTGATGATTCTATGTACCTGAATCAACATCATGAGAACGTCTATTGATGATTCTATGTAGCTGAATCAACCCTGAATGTGGCCGGCACTCGAGAACCATTGTTGGTCCCTAAGTGAAAAACCCTGAATGTGGCCGGCACTCGAGAACCATTGTTGGTCCCTAAGTGAACCATTGTCCTGGATGACTATTCAGCGAAAGGCTAAATCAAGCATACACAAGCATAAAAACTGAAGAAAATATTTAAAACAATTTACTAAATCTCAAAACTATCTGAAAATACAGAGTATGAAACATAAAATTTTAAATAGAATATTTGAAATTGAATACTGAAAGACTCTCCAAAGTTCTCTATTTATGAAGCCTCTACATTCTAAAGATAGGTCTGGGGACAAGACCCACGACACCTTAAACTGCTACTTTAAAAAATATTATAAGATTGGAGTACTCTGAAAGCTAGGATGTCTTACCAAAAGCTAATGAGCAGAGGATATGATCACAAAAGAACGTCTACTGATGATTCTATGTACCTGAATCAACATCATGATATGATGGCCCTAGCATGACCCGCTTGTGATTCAACTCAACCTATGATTGTTCTCGTCACCCATTGAGAAATTTAACCTTCGCCGCCTGAATGTTCTTTCTGTTTCTGGGTCAACTGGAACCAAGAGAAATCCTTGACTCCTAGTATCGCACATAAACTATGAAAACCCTTTCAATGGACAAAAATAATAAACAATGTGTTTTGCAAAAATAATAGATACTTATTAAATTTCTACGAAATATGAAACTCTAAATTACTCACTTCGGTAACTATAATTTTAATTCCGCTCAAACTACACCCTTTTACGAGATTAAAGCGATCAATTGCAAAATTCAGTAACTCAGATTCTAAAAAAAATCAATCTATACTAACACAAGATGAGCAGTGATAAGCACACAATATGAAAAAGTATTAACATGTGAATCAAAGGTAATATCTCAATCAAAGCATGTAAATGTGTCAATCTATATTAACACAAGATTGAAAATTGACCTCAAAATCTACCTTATAATTAATTAACAAAAATTTTGAGCTCATAGAGAGATGGAAAAATTATCCTCACTCATATATCACAATGACAATTATCCTCCTCCCCATTTTTCATTGCATATGTACATGTATATATTTTCTAAAAATCCCAGGTAGTGTCTATATGATTTGGAATACTGAAAGAAAGTTCAAAAAACATTTAGTGTCCAGATGGTGAGTCCCTCTCTATGTGTGTCTTGTTCTTTTTGGTTGTGTTGTGGTTGTTTGTGTCTTTGCATTTTGTAATTGTAGCGTGTAAACTGTAAAGTATGTAATTACTAAAAATGGTGTAAAATTTCAAGTTTGATAAAAAATTGCGTGTCTACAATAGATAGATTTTCCACCTACATACACTACTTAAATAGTCACTTTTAACTATGACTTTTTTGCCACATTTTAAAAACTATGGCAAAATTTATAATGGTTTTTTTGAAGGTTCGCTACAGATAAGAAATTGATACTAAAATCTCTTAGGAATAATAGATTGATATTAATCACTATTCTGTGCATGATCAGGTTGCACAATGTAATAAAACCTTATGTGATTTGAAGGCATGTATCATAGTGATGCCTCTTTTGATTATCAAGAAGTTGGGTTTCGGGAATCCCAAGCCCACTCCTATGAGGCTATTTATGGTGGATCTCTCAATCAAACTCCAATTTGAGGACTTGATTAACTTCTTAGGAGAGTTCTACTTCTAGGTTCAATAATAAGGAACTAGATAGCTAGATGAAAGTTGGATTCCTTCAATGTTACGATCCGAGCCTAAACCCTGAATGTGGCCAACACTCGAGAACCATTGTTGGTCCCTAAGTGAAAAACCCTGAATGTTGCCGGCACTCAAGAACCATTGTTAGTCCCTAAGTGAACCATTGTCCTGGATGACTATTAAGTGAAAGACTAAATCAAGCATACACAAGCATCAAAACTGAAGAAAATGTTTAAAACAATTTACTAAATCTCAAAACTATCTGAAAATACATAGTATGAAACATAAAATTTTAAATAGAATATTTGAAATTGAATATTGAAAGACTCTCCAAAGTTCTCTATATATGAAGCCTCTACTTTCTAAAGATAGGTTTGGGGACAAGACCCACGACACCTCAAACTGCTACTTTAAAAAATATTATAAGATTGGAGTACTATGATAGCTAGGATGTCTTACAAAAGCTAATAAGCAGAGGATATGATCACAAAAGAACGTCTATTGATGATTCTATGTACCTGAATCAACATCATGATATGATGGCCCTAGCATGACCCGCTTGTGATTCAACTCAACCTATGATTGTTCTCGTCACCCATTGAGATATTTAACCTTCGCCGCCTGAATGTTCTTTCTGTTTCTGGGTCAATTGGAACCAAGAGAAATCCTTGACTCCTAGTATCGCACATAAACTATGAAAACCCTTTCAACGGACAAAAATAATAAACAATGCGATTTGCAAAAATAATAGATACTTATTAAATTTCTACGAAATATGAAACTCTAAATTACTCACTTCGGCAACTATAATTTTAATTTCGCTCAAACTACACCCTTTTACTAGATTAAAGCGATCAATTGCAAAATTCAGTAACTCAGATTCAAAAAAAAAATTAATCTATATTAACACAAGATGAGCAATGATAAGCACACAATATGAAAAAAGTATTAACTTGTGAATCAAAGGCAACACCTCAATCAAAGCATGTAAATGTGTCAATCTATATTAACACAAGATTGAAAATTGACCTCAAAATCTCCCTTATAATTAATTAACAAAGATTTTGAGCTCGTACAGAGATGGAAAATTATCCTCCTCCAAAATCTCACTCATATATCACAATGACAATTATCCTCCTCCCCATTTTAATTTCACATGTACATGTATATATTTTCTAAAAATCCCAGCTAGTGTCTATTTGATTTGGAATACTGAAAGAAAGTCCAAAAACATTTAGTGTCCAGATGGTGAGTCCCTCTCTATGTGTGTCTTGTTCTTTTTTGTTGTGTTTTGGTTGTTTGTGTCTTTGCATTTTGTAATTGTAGCGTGTAAACTGTAAAGTATGTAATTACTAAAAATGGTGTAAAATTTCAAGTTTGATAAAAAATTGCGTGTCTACAATAGATAGATATTCCACCTACATACACTACTAAAAAAGTCACTTATAACTATGACTTTTTTGCCACATTTTAAAAACTATGGCAAAATTTATAATAGTGTTTTTGAAGGTTCGCTACAGATAAGAAATTGATACTAAAATATCGTGGGCATAATAGATTGATATTAATCACTATTCTGTGCATGATTAGGGTGCACAATGTAATAAAACCTTATGTGATTTGAAGGCATGTATCAAAGTGATGCCTCTTTTGATTATCAAGAAGTTGGGTTTCGGGAATCCCAAGCCCACTCCTATGAGGCTATTTATGGTGGATCTCTCAATCAAGCTCCAATTTGAGGACTTGATTAAGTTCTTAGGAGAGTTCTACTTCTAGTTTCAATAATAAGGAACTAGATAGCTAGATGAAAGTTGGATTCCTTCAATGTTACGATCCGAGCCTAAACCATGAATGTGGCCGGCACTCGAGAACCATTGTTGGTCCCTAAGTGAACCATTGTCCTGGATGACTATTAAGCGAAAGACTAAATCAAGCATACACAAGCATCAAAACTGAAGAAAATGTTCAAAACAATTTACTAAATCTCAAAACTATCTGAAAATACAGAGTATGAAACATAAAATTTTAAATAGAATATTTGAAATTGAATACTGAAAGACTCTCCAATGTTCTCTATATATGAAGCCTCTACTTTCTAAAGATAGGTCTGGGGACAAGACCCACGACACCTCAAATTGCTACTTTAAAAAATATTATAAGATTGGAGGACTCTGAAAGCTAGGATATCGTACCAAAAGCTAATGAGCAGAGGATATGATCACAAAAGAACGTCTATTGATGATTCTATGTACCTGAATCAACATCATTATATGATGGCCCTAGCATGACCCGCTTGTGATTCAACTCAACCTATGACTGTTCTCGTCACCCATTGAGAAATTTAACCTTCGCCGCCTGAATGTTCTTTCCGTTTCTGGGTCAACTGGAACCAAGAGAAATCCTTGACACCTAGTATCGCACATAAACTATGAAAACCCTTTCAATGGATAAAAATAATAACCAATGCGATTTTCAAAAATAATAGATACTTATTAAATTTCTACGAAATATGACACTCTATATTACTCACTTCGGCAACTATAATTTTAATTTCCCTCAAACTACACCCTTTTACGAGATTAAAGCGATCAATTGCAAAATTCAGTAACTCAGATTAAAAAAAAAATCAATCTATATTAACACAAGATGAGCAGTGATAAGCACACAATATGAAAAAGTATTAACATGTGAATCAAAGGCAACATCTCAATCAAAGCATGTAAATGTGTCAATATAGATTGACACAAGATTGAAAATTGACCTCAAAATCTCCCTTATAATTAATTAACAAAAATTTTGAGCTCGTACAGAGATTGAAAAATTATCCTCCTCCAAAATCTCACTCATATATCACAATGACAATTATCCTCCTCCCCAGTTTTCATTGCACATGTACATGTATATATTTTCTAAAAATCCCAGCTAGTGTCTATATGATTTGGAATACTGAAAGAAAGTTCAAAAACATTTAGTGTCCAGATGGTGAGTCCCTCTCTATGTGTGTCTTGTTCTTTTTTGTTGTGTTGTGGTTGTTTGTGTCTTTGCATTTTGTAATTGTAGCGTGTAAACTGTAAAGTATGTAATTACTAAAAATGGTGTAAAATTTCAAGTTTGATAAAAAATTGCGTGTCTTCAATAGATAGATTTTCCACCTACATACACTACTAAAATAGTCACTTTTAGCCCTGAGTTTTTAGCCACATTTTAAAAACTATGGCAAAATTTATTAAAGTTTTTTGGAAGGTTCGCTATAGATAAGAAATTGATACTAAAATATCGTGGGCATAATAGATTGATATTAATCACTATTCTGTGCATGAGCAGGGTGCACAATGTAATAAAACCTTATGTGATTTGAAGGCATGTGTCAATGTGATGCCTCTTTTAATTATCAAGAAGTTGGGTTTCGGAAATCCCAAGCCCACTCCTATGAGGCTATTTATGGTGGATCTCTCAATCAAGCTCCAATTTGAGGACTTGATTAACTTCTTAGGAGAGTTCTACTTCTAGGTTCAATAAGAAGGAACTAGATAGCAAGGTGAAAGTTGGATTCCTTCAATGTTACGATCCGAGCCTAAACCCTGAATGTGGCCGGCACTCGAGAACCATTGTTGGTCCCTAAGTGAACCATTGTCCTGGATGACTATTAAGCGAAAGACTAAATCAAGCATACACAAGCATTAAAACTGAAGAAAATGTTTAAAACAATTTACTGAATCTCAAAACTATCTGAAAATACAGAGTATGAAACATAAAATTTTAAATAGAATATTTGAAATTGAATACTGAAATACTCTCCAAAGTTCTCTATATATGGAGCTTCTACTTTCTAAAGATAGGTCTGGGGACAAGACCCACGACACCTCAAAGTGCTACTTCAAAAATTATTATAAGATTGGAGTACTCTGAAAGATAGGATGTCTCACCAAAAGATAATAAGCAGAGGATATGATCACAAAAGAACGTCTATTGATGATTCTATGTACTCAATCAACATCATGTTATGATGGCCCTAGCATGACCCGCTTGTGATTCAACTCAACCTATGATTGTTCTCGTCACCCATTGGGAAATTTAACCTTTGCTGCCTGAATGTTCTTTCTGTTTCTGGGTCAACTAGAACCAAGAGAAATCCTTGACTCCTAGTATCGCACATAAACTATGAAAACCCTTTCAATGGACAAAAATAATAACCAATGCGATTTGCAAAAATAATAGATACTTATTAAATTTCTACGAAATATGAAATTCTAAATTACTCACTTCGGCAAATATAATTTTAATTTCGCTCAAACTACACCCTTTTACGAGATTAAAGCGATCAATTACAAAATTCAGTGACTCAGATTCAAAAAAAAATCAATCTATATTAACACAAGATGAGCAGTGATAAGCACACAATATGAAAAAGTATTAACATGTGAATCAAAGGCAACATCTCAATCAAAGCGTGTAAATGTATCAATCTATATTAACACAAGATTGAAAATTGACCTCAAAATCTCCCTTATAATTAATTAACAAAGATTTTGAGCTCGTACAGAGATTGAAAAATTATCCTCCTCCAAAATCTCACTCATATATCACAATGACAATTATCCTCCTCCCCATTTTTCATTGCACATGTACATGTATATATTTTCTAAAAATCCCAGGTAGTGTTTATATGATTTGGAATACTGAAAGAAAGTTCAAAAACATTTAGTGTCCAGATGGTGAGTCGCTCTCTATGTGTGTCTTGTTCTTTTTTGTTGTGTTGTGGTTGTTTGTGTCTTTGCATTTTGTAATTGTATTGTGTAAACGGTAAAGTATGTAATTACTAAAAATGGTGTAAAATTTCAAGTTTAATAAAAAATTACGTGTCTTCAATTGATAGATTTTCCACCTACATACACTACTAAAATAGTCACTTTTAGCCATGAGTTTTTAGCCACATTTTAAAAACTATGGCAAAATTTATAAAACTTTTTTGGAAGGTTCGCTACAGATAAGAAATTGATACTAAAATATCGTGGGTATAATAGATTGATAGTAGTTGTGTTATAATCTGTAGGTTAAAGAAAAACGAAACAAAAAAAAAGACATTTTCCTTTTTCAAAGGATCTTAATTAACCATATTGGTGGACATGATAATGTATTTATATGACAAATCTTATAAAATCTAAGCTTGGACAAAAGCAAAAAAATATTTTATTTCCTAAACTCTCTCATGTTGGGTTAAGAAATAAATGATTGTCATGCTTTCTTGACTATTTCTTACCTTAATAACTTCATATGCACCACTTAGTTTTTTTCCAAATAAATTCCTCATAAAAAACAGGATCTTATTTTTGTACAATCAAGAATTAGAAGTAAGATTTTTTTATTCTATTAGAATGTTTCGATGCAAGAGGTACTTAGGATTGTCGTGCAAAAGTATATGACTAATTAGTATATAGTATGGGTAGACAATATATTGAATCTACTTGAATGTGGTGCAATCCTATTACTCAACAAAGAAGGATTCGTTATTCTACAAGATTTTATAAGAACACCTATATGATTTATAATCCAAACCACACAGTTCCCATACCAGTTTTACAACTTCTAGAATGTTACTATCCTTTTTTCAGGCACAACTTATTAGCTCTGAAAGAAGATTATGGAACCCAAAAGGATTATATTCATTCAGAGCAAGTAGATAGCATATGTGCTTAGCAAAAGATTAGTGGCAATTTAGGGCTGCAAAACTGGTCTGAGAACAATATGGGCTGGATTTTATATTTTTCGGTTGTTCTTATAAACTTTTAAATAAAAATAGATTCATCTTTGTCGTATACAAGTGTTGAACCACATTGAAGTGGATTCATTCTAATGTCATGCCCATACTATTTTAGGCCATATATTCTTGTACTACAATCCCAAGTACCTCTTACAGACAAACGTTCTAATAGAACCATAATATTATATTTCAAATTTATGATTGAACAACATTAAGGTCTCACCGTTGATGGGGAATTGATTTTGAAAATAAAGTATTATTAGCAGCATCAATGGCGGAGCTAGACTTTCTACGGAGGGTGTGCAAAATTTTTAAAAACAAAGAACAAAAATTTTCAATTGGTAGGGTCAACCTAGCGAATTTACTCTCAACACCATCAATAGTGTTTTCCATACACAAACCGTCCGAAATGAAATAACTCCAATTTGGTTTGCTTTCAAAAATTTATGATAAATTATGTCAAGTAAAATAATAATACTATAATGAATGGGTCAAAATTTTACCGAACACATATCACACGTTCGTAATAAAATAAAATAAAATATTACTTGTGTAGGTTATGAGACTGAATCTTTGTGATTACTTCTCTTCTACGTCTGAGGCTTACTATGGAGAGTTGCGAGGTAGCTATTTGTCATCTCAGCAGACTCCTCTTCCTCTTTTATTATGTTCTTGTTCTATTCTAGAAACAAGAACATTCAGTCTTGCACTTCTTGAATCTATTGTAATACTTAGGTTCGTACACGTGTCCACCAAGTTTTGGGGTTATAATTGAGTTTTGTTATCTAAACTAGTGTAATATGTAAGTTTATTTTATTTTATTCCCACATTTATCTCTTAAGTTGGAATTTAGACTAACTTATCTTGGTAGGATAAGACAAGTGTCATCAAGTTTATTTTTGAATAGTAAGAACTTAGTACATGATTTTAAGAAAATAGAGATTTAATGTAGTGTAGGAGTCCCTATCTCTAATTTTTTTCTCAATAAAATCAGCTTACTTATACAATATTATACTTTTTCTACCCATATTTTTACATTTATACTAGACAATCTTTCTTTTATTTATTATATTCTATTCTTTCTATATTTTACATATTTGACATATACACACTTTACATACATACATATTCATTAATTAATCTTGCAATTACTATTTAATCATCAAGAAAATGGTGAAGGGTCTTGTTGAAAATGCTTAGCCATTAAGTAAAAGGGAAAGGGTCATTTTGCAAAACATTTTTAATGTTTAGTTACTAGAAAAATGGAGGAGTTTTCTTGAAAATTATTTTACAATACTTAGCCACTAAACAAAGGGGAGGGATCTTCTTGCAAATTATATTTACAGAGAGGATCATTTTTTTATTATAAAAGGAGAGGAGATCTCTCATAATTAACATCACTTCACACTATCTACACTTATATTGTTTTCTTCTATCAATACTATTCTTCTCTTACATTTTCTTTTAAAAGAAGGCTAGTAAGACTAGCATATCCTTCCTCTCTTCATATTCGTCAAAAATCCTCTTTATTTTTTTTATACACTATCTTTGATTAATATTATTTTTATCTAGTTTCCTAATACATTTTTTTTTGCATCATCATTCATTTATCTTTATATTTTTTCATATATTATCTACAAATTTTGTTCTTTACACACTCTCTATTGTTCATTAAAATACATATATCTATAATAAGAATTATCAAATCTAAAAATAAAGAAGAAAAATCCATGTAAAAAATCTATCAAATTTGAGTTTCATGACTTTTTCCGGTGAAACACCATTTTTCCGATCCGTCTCTCTCCCTCCGTCTCTTCTATCAAAACACATTTATCTAAAATTAGAATTATCAAATTTAAAAAGGTCATTGAAAAAAGGAATCACATTTTTTTCTTATGACTTTTTCCGGTGAAACACCATTTTTCGATAGAAAGAGGTTCTTGTGAATCAGAATGATTTTATAGAAAATTGTATTTTTCCTTTTCTTTTATTATTAAAATATTTTTAAAATATGTTAGATATTTTTATTTTTGTCTTCTTCTTATAATTAATTTTTTATCATTTAAAATTTATAAAATGGTTCGAATTATATTAAATTCTGGAATATATTAGTCCAAATAAATATTATGGATTAATATAATTGGGTTAATTATTTGAATTCAATAAATATTGATTTAATTAAAGTCCAAATTAATATATTTGGGCTACAATAAGCCCGGTATGCTAAGCCCAATTTCATCTCATCCTAGAGGCCCATTTATTTAGTGTCACGTGGCAAATGATGTGGCAGTCAAGTCAAACAAGAAGCCAACAGGATCATGACACGTGTCAAAGATGACAAGTCCGCTCCATAAAGCCCATATGCCATGTCACTTAAATCTGATTGGCCGAAGGAAATCCTATTCCTATCACAACTCCTCTATTCTAAAACTATAAATAGGGGTCTTCATAATTTAGAAAAGAAAACCAAGAATTCAAACAAGAAGTTAGAGAAAGCTCGTGGATCAAAATCCGCAATTTCTCTACAAGCTACAAGTTCAAGAATTCGAGAATTGAAGAATTCAAAAATTCAAGTTCAAGATTTGAAGAAGTCAAGATCAAGTTCAAGAACGATCAAGATCAATACCACCAGATACAAGATCAAGCTTGAAGCCCTTGAATTCAGCTAGAAAGTCAAGATCAAGATCAAGTTCAAGAACGATCAAGTTCAAGACCACCAGATTCACACTACAACAAATATGATATATAGCTACGAAATTATTAGCTACGACATAAAATTTGTCATTAATTATTCACTCTTAGTGATAAAAATTACTTTTCGTGCTTAAATGTACAAGACAGATACTTTTGGTGACGAAACAAATAGTTCGTAGCGAAGTTTTGTACACTAAAGTTTCCCACCAAAAAATGTATTGGCGCCATTTATTGAGTACTGTCAGTCACGAATTTAAAGTTACCAGTGACACATTATTTTGTCACTAATGATGTTTTTAATTTGTGACAAATTATTTTTGTCTTAAAATTAATTAATTTTTAGACACAAAATAATTTCGTCTCAAAAAATATGTTGATACAATAGTGACAAATTAGAGCTTGTAGTTAAATATTCTAAATTTTAGCTATAAAAAATTAGATTTTATTGTAACATTTATTTTCGTCACTAATAATATAAACAATTGGTGACAATTATTTTATTGTCTCTAATCAACCTACGATTTAGTGACAACAAAAAATTGTCACAAAATATGTAAGGTATTAAATAGCGACGACTTATAATTTGTAGTTGAATAATTCAACTATTTTCTAAAAAAAATACATTTTGGGTACGATTGTTCATAATTAGAGAATTTCATAAATGGTCCCTCAACTATTAAAGTAGGTCTAAAATTGTCCTATAACTGTACATTTATCATATTTAGTCCTTTAACTATTCAAAATATTATCATGTTTGATCTCTTAATTATATACCTATCATTTTTAGTCTCTTGACTATGCATTTACTAGTTTTAGTCCTTTAAGTATTAAAAAATGTATCATGTTTGGTCTCTTGACTATTTTTATACAAATAGAACTCATGTCTATGTGAAATTAGGTCTTTAACCCATTTTTTAGTTGTTTCTCTTTCCCACTACTTTTTTTCAAATTACTCTGAAGAAAAGAACCTTACCTCAATGATTCAAAACAAAATTCACAGTAAAAGAAGATACAAGTCCTGATTCTTATTCAATGGAAGATGAAATGAAATATATTATTCCTACTAATGACTTGAGAATGCTAAAATTTATTATAAAAAGAAAAATGTTATTACTCGTTAGTTGTAGAAAGAAATTTATTTATATTTAATAGAAATGAATTTCCTACAATTAGAATAAAATTTAAAAAATTTTACTTGTATATTTTGATTCCAAATTTTGTACTCCAACGACTTTATTGACGGGAATTTATTTGATATCTTAGAAGCTGAATTTATAAAATGGTAGATTTTCCACCATTTTAAAGATTTTTTTAATATTGAAATATATCAATTTTATTATTCTATTCATTTGATTTTACGTAGAGAAATTGAATAATAATATCAAATCTTTTATTATTTTATATGAAAAAAAAATCACGCTGATTATGAACCGTTAACCACTAAAAGATAACATTTTATTTTTTGTTGGTAACTGTACATACTAACTCGATATATTTGCTTCTGTCTAAAAATACATACATAATTAGTAGTGGATCCTTTTACGTAGAGCAACTCTATAGAGATAATATCGATTTACAAACTTAGACTGCAAAGATGCAAAATATTTCATGGGTTCTATTACCTTTTTCATCCGTGTGAAAATTGAAATAAACTAAAAAAAAATGAAAGCACAAATGAAAGAAATTAACCAACTAAGATTTTGAATATATTAAGATAAAGTACTATCATTGTGGGTATCAATATTTTTTTAAAATTTGATTTACCGATCGAAGTGAACCGAGTATTAATTAGTATTTCTTTTAATAAAGTCGAAAGTTTAATTTTATATAACTTTATAATTATACTGAATAATTTTTTAATTTAAAATAGTGTATACACTCGTATATACGTGTATGATATTGTATAAAAGGTGCTTATATATATTTTTATATTGTTATACATAATTAAACAACACATACACAAATCAATTGTAGATAATTTTTAAATAATGTACCTGCACTTTATAAGTGTGTATAAACATTGATTATATACAATTATAATATAGGACACCTTTCAATCATCACGAGTGTTGACACCCAATTTTGATCATATGCACTTCGTATTAATTATCGAGCTTCTTCAATTTGAAATCATTATTTTTGAAAATTTCAAAAATATTTTAAATATATTCTCTAAATACTTTGTATATATATATATATATATATATATATATATATACACACACACAGACATATATAACTCTAAATTAGTTAACTTCATATTTATGTATAATTATTAATTAACTTATGTCTTAAGAAATAATTTGTCTTATTTAAATTAAGAACCTCAAATAATTAATCGATAATTACTTGTCTTATTTCATCTTCAATCGAATTTAGCTAATTGATTCGATTTGGCAATATTTAAATTCAATTGACTAAATTCCTAATACAATAGGCCACTTAATTCAGCTAAGATTACAATCGTTTGGCCATATTTTGAATTCTTTATTCTGAAACCCTCATATCCTCATACATCTACAGTCAATTAGGTCATTTTATAGATTATTATATTTGATTTAATATATTGTGTAGACATGTAATTTTTTATAAAACTTAAGTTTTACATTATTTTTAGTGCTTAAATATTTTTTAAAAATTTAAATTAAATATTTTAATTTTAATCTTATTTTATTAAGTTTATTTTAAATGATTTGAAAAGCACAAAAAATTGAATTGCAATTTTAGGTAAGTTTTATTTTTTCAATTGTTTTAAAAAGAAATAAAAAAATATAATTTTTTTTTTATATGTTTTCTTTTAATTTAGGTTTAATAAATAAGCTAGTAATTTTAATATTTTTCTTTAATTACATTTTTTGATTAACTAATTATCTTTTCTTATATTTTCATTAGTTCAAAATAATTAGCTAATATTTTTATAATTTTCATATAAATTTAATAAATAAATAAAAACCAACCTAAACTACCTCTTACCCCACTACTACACCTACACCATCCTATTTTCCTCCCACTACCCTAATTGTTTACCCACTATCTACCCACACACACAATCATTACATGTATTAACACAACAATAAACAAAAACTAAAAGAATCAGCAACACACCTACACTGCTCCAAACCCAGCAAACGACAAAAAAGAACAAAAGGAAACAAAAACTCCTATACTACCATCACACAAAAACACAAAAAAAGAAAAGAAGGGATGATCAGCAAAAACCAAAAAAAAAAAAACAATACACACGCAAAGCAACAACCACACACAGAAACAAAAATACAATACACACTAACACCAAAAAAAGTATTTATGAGCGTTTTAATCGAGTTTCGATCAAAATTTTGCAGTTCTTATTTCTTCATTTGTGGTACTCAACTTGACCTTATCTTTTAATTTATTTATGGAAATTTATGTAATTATGTGTTAAGTTTTTCTATAGTTTTGTTTTATTTATAATTTGATTGAAATGAAGATTAGGTTAAAGTGTTATATCTCTATTTAATGAATGAAGTCCTATATAATGTAAGAATTTTTTTTTTTTGTTGTTATTGTTGTTATTGTTGTTGTTATTGTTGTTTAATTTTGTCATGCCCAAGCCACTATTTTTATGACATTGTTGTAGCTTAATGTTCATGTCAATTGCCTATTTTAATTTACATATTTTAAAATAAATGTGATTACCTAATAAAAAAACAAATGGGTTATGTTGTTAAACTTGAATTTACTTCATTTTGGATTAGTTGAATCCTTTGATATGAGGATTAATTTATTTAAAAATAGTATCAATTAATATAATAATAGAATGAAAGATTAGTTCTCTAAAATTCACCAAAATAAGAGTAAGTACTTTTAATACTAGGTGAGTTTTAGGCACGTTAGAAATATTTGTTTCAATTAAGAAACTTTTATTCATTGCCTAAACAATATCAGTTCTTGGGTTTTGTATTCACCTGCCACATTCATGAGTTATTTTAGGGCTTTTGTATTTAGCAAATGCGAATTACATTGTTAATAACATGCACCTAATTAACTGACATAATATTTCAATTTTTAGTTAAATGAGCTAGATAAAAAAGATTTGGACTTACAAGTATTTATCTGTCAACTTTATGAAAAAAGAGCCTTTTGATTGCTTCATTTGTGTCATTTCTTAATCACATTAATTTGTTTTATAATTGATGGCATTTTTCTATTATGTTCTAAGAAATTGCTTGAGTTTTGTTTTTTAGAACTCTCGTGTTTTTTTTTTTTGCAACAAATTAAATGGATGAGGCTATAAATTCTAGTTATATGTAGTTTCTCCTTTAATTCACGCATGTTTGATTCGAATGTGAGAATTCCTACATAGATTACATTATATTTTAATAGTTAATAGTTTTCATGAATGATAGAGTTTATGTTGCTAGAGTAGTTTGTGATGATATATACTCCATAAACTTTCACTTGTGTTAAACTTGTAATGATAAAATTTATATTGTAAATTAGAAAGTATATATATATATATATATAATTGTAATACAAGGGACAATCCATCCAATAAGCCATATAAAAGTGGGCAATAGAACATATGAAAGACAAATTGTGTTACATATTTTACTTTTGACTCTAGTATAAACATCTCAATCTAAATTTTTGTTTTATTTTCCCTCTCTTTGTACAGGTATAAATGGTGAGAAATAAATCAAGATTGATTACAAGCTATGTGTTACCACATTATTGATATTTTGGAAATAATTTTTACTTATATGTCTTTGTATAGGAGTAATATTTAGTATATTTTTGGTTTGATTTTCTTGTCATTGGACATATTTTATTTTTATTTTAGGAGTTTGTAATGAGATATTATTAATTTAGTATAATTTTAGTTGTTTTTATTGTATGATCATGGGTGAATTTTATGACAAATATTTGTGTCATGAATTAAAGTAATTCATCACAAGTTAATTACATTCAGTGACACAAAATGTAAAATGTATTGTCCTAGTACCCCTTTTATTGAATATGAATTATTTTTTTATTTTGTGACAATTGTAATTGTCACTACTTATGATAATATTTAGGGACAATATATGTCGTCGATAAAAGCAACACTTTTAGTGACAAAATGATATATTTAATCACAAAATTATTAACCTTTTTTATAATAATAAATTTGTCCCTAATTTTTACATTTAAGGACAAAAAAAAATTTGTATATAAAAAAATAGTCATTAGTGACGATATTGTATTTTTTCAACTACGAAATACATATAGTTTTAGAGACATTTGATGTCGTCACTGATTGAACAAAATAATTAGTGATGATTTAATTTTTTCACTAAGAATAATATTTTTAGTGACAAAACATACTATTAACTACAAAAAAGTTACACTTTTTATGACAAATAAATTCGTCACAAATGTTTATGCATTTGGGGACAATTTTTATTTTTGCAGTTAATATAATATTTTAGTGACGAAGCACTAAATCGTGTTTGTATACTTTTAGTGACGACTGATTGATGAAATTTTCTTCGTCACTAAAAATCATTTATAGATGACGAAATTATTCGTCCCTGATAATCAAATTTGTTGTAGTGTCAAGATCAAGCTCGAAACCCTTGAATTCAACTAGAAAGTCAATATCACGATAAAATTCAAGATCAAGATCAAGATAAAGTTAAAGTCCAAGTTCATCAAAGATTCAAGAACAAGCTCAAGAGCCTTTGAATTTATATTCGAAAAGGCAAATTCAGAGGAATCATAGAGATTGTAACACTCGCACTTTGAAATAATAAAACGATTGTTGTATAATTTTCCGTTCTTGATTATTGTTTTCTCGATTCGAATTTTAATTTGTTTGCAATAAATTTTAAAGTGACAAAATAAATTGCAATCACAATAAACAAAGAAGAAACATACTTTTATGATAAAAATTTCGGGTACAATCTGTTCCTCCCTTGATTCTACTCTCCTAAGATTTATCCATGATTCGAGGGCCGTTAGTGCCGTGTTTCTCGAAATAGGATAATTTATATTTGACCTCTCTATATAAATATTCCATCAATTTGCGGAATATTTGAGATTTTGATCTCTTTATTGGAATTTTCGAGATGCCTTTTAAGAGAATTTAGTACCCTTTATATAGGCATAAACTAGGGTTTAAGGTTGAGTAGCCTCCAAGAATCCTAATTTGAGTTGAACACAATTTGTAGAGTCCCAACTCAAATTGAACAAATCTTGTAGAGTCCCACAAAATTTCAATGTCTACAAATGCCCCCTGCTTCAAGGCTTGTCGGAGTGTAGACTTGGTGCAACTCAAAGACGAGGCTTGAAGTACTCATTTTTCCACCTTTGCAGCTTTAGATTTTCATATTTGATTTATGAGAGAAGAGATGAAGGGCAGATTTGGTCCCACTGGGCGTGCCAATTTGTTTGCAACAAATTTTAAACATATGGAAAATAAATAAACCACACAAATAGAATCTGAAGAAACATGAACATTTTATTGATCAATGCAGGTATATAATTATATTCTTCACTTGATTCTACTCTCCGAAGATTTATCCATGATTCGAGGGTCATTAGTGGCGTATTTCTTGAACTTGGATGATTTAGATTTGATCTCTATATGAATATTTTATGAATTTTTTGGAATATTCGAGATCTTGATCTCTTTATTGAATTTTTTAGATGCCTTTTAAGGGAATTTAGTACCATTTATATAGGTATGAACTAGGGTTTAGGGTTGAGTAGCCTCTAAGAATTCTAATTGAAACTGAACACACCTTCTAGAGTTCCAATTCAAATTGAACACGTCTTGTAGAGTTCCACAAAATTTCAATGTCTACAAATACCCCCACAAAATTTAAATGTAGCACTCACTCGCCCAAAACTACGTTGTGACATGATCCTCTTCATTGAGGTACGTAGGCGCTTAGAATATATCCTAAGTTCAGTTGCATGAGTGTCGAAAAACCACATGTTCCCACTTGATCTCACATGAAAGTTAAAGTATGATTTTTTTTTAATCTTTTGCCTAATCAAACTTTAGGCTTGTACGAAGTATTGATAGGTCAATAGAGGGGGCAAACCCTTATAAAATATGAGTTTCTTTAACAGCATGTTTGAAGTTTCTTTAAATTCCTCCAAGTATGCAAGTTGAAGTCTTCAAATCCTCCAAGATGCAAGTTGAAGTCTTGAAATCCTCCAAGTATGCAAGTCTTTAAATTCCTCCACGTATACAAGATAAAATCGTCAAATCCTCCAAGTATACAAATTAAAGTCTTCAAATCCTCCAAGCCTACAAGTTGAAGTCTTCAAATCGTCCAAGTATGCAAGTTGAAGTCTTTAAATTCCTTCAAGTATACGAGTTAAAGTCTTCAAATCCTCCAAGTATACAAGTTGAAGTCTTCAAATACTCCAAGTATACAAGTTGAAATCTTCAAAATCTCCAAGTCTACAAGTCGGATTCTTAAATCAATCCAGTGAGTAAGTTGAAGCCCTCAAAAGTCTTTCAAATTGAAGCATTAAAACTGCAACATTTGCAAGCCATATTCAAATGCAGAAACTTAAAGAAATGAGGAACTTCTATTATTTTTATTTTATTGGCATGAATATGGATGGAGCTTGGATTATTCAAACTTTCAATAAAAGAATAAAAAGCAAATTGAAGAATTCATTTAAAGACATGTATAATGTTGGATATAAGATGAAACAAAAGGAAACATTATCTTCATTAAAAAAAATAGTCTAGCATATCAATCAAACTCTAAAGGGAATAAACAAATAAATAAATAAAATCTAATCCAAGCATAGTTAGTATTTGATCAGTTCTTGACACATATCCTCTAGATGCCCTTTATTTTGTCCTAGATCATTTGTCAAGTCCGTGTCAAAACATGCATCAAATTCCTGGGTTGCAAATAAGGTTGCTAGCTTGGCTCCTTCAACTTCATCCTTGGAAGCTGTCAAAAGGACTTGCAAATCTTGCGCTCTTTTGCACAATGCTCTTATCTCCTTCTTCATATTATCTAGCGACTGACGAAGGGAGGACACCTCCTCAACTTTATCTTGCTCCTCAAACATAGCATTTGTAAGATGTTCTCCTATTGCTATAAACAACTCTTTTCACGCGCTTTCCACATCCATATCATGAAGGGTTGATCGTGCTTGATCATATGAAAGGGCAAAATCAAAGAAAGAATTCAATAACTTTTTCAAAGGTGAAACATCCACGTCCTTGCAGTTCATCTCTTTGATAATTACTTGAATTTCATCTCTAAGAGAAAATGCAGAATCTACATCATTTCTTGAAAGTGTGCCCCTAATAACTTTCCAAAGAGCAGAAATAAAATCTTTTTGAGCATCTAGGATGACTTTCTTCCCATCAAATACGGACATAGCAGGTGGTGGATACCTGCGTGCTTCATACCCCATATCTCCTTTAACCTCATTGCAAGAGACATACAGTGGCCCTTTTTCCACTTGAGTCACAGAAGGTGGTTTCATCAAATCTGAACAAGATATAGACTCACCACTATCTTGTGACCTTTCTCATTATGGTGTCGCAATATGGTTCTCCTACCAAAAAAAGAGGGATAAATAGTCAAGTAAAAAAAGTGCTAAGATACAGTCGATAGAGTAAAGGTCTTAACCATACCTTATTGAGAGAGATTGTTATAGTTCTTGAAGTGTTGCTTGCATTGTCACACGATTCGACCAGGGGTGGGATAGCATCGTCTAATTCCCTTAATCTCCTAAAAAAGATTTCCATGCTACTACTTTCACTCTCACTTTCAAGAAACCTCTTAGAAACATATGCGGCTTGAGCAGGTGTCTTTCTTTTTGATGCTACCAAAGGCAATTGAAACTTTATTTTATGTTTCTGGGGTACCTTCACACCCAAAGAAGAAGGCATACCACTGTTAAGGAATTTGTTATTCCATACTTCCCCAGAACCCTCTAAATGTACGATGGGAATCGGCCTAGCAACATCCACTAAAGCCTGCAAATGATTATCAAGAAATTTCTCATGAGTTTTCTTCCACCAAGCCTGATAGTCAGATCTAAGAGACTTTCCCGCATTAGGTATGATTGAAGGAAAAGTTGCTCGTGATGCAGATCCACTCATAGTACAAATTCTCCGAAATGTAAGACCCTTGTACAAAGAAGCACTACGAACATCATTCTTCATGATACCAGGGATGTCGACTAAATGGCTCATTAATGAATAAATCTCCACACCGAAGAGGAAAATAGTTAAAGCGAATACTCATGATATAACTCGACTCCAACTCTGGTGCATGATTGTTATCCACATGAAAGTAAGGGTGCGTCTTAACCAATATAGTAGATGTCCAAGCTACATTTTCCCCACCAAGAATGCATTTTTTCGCATCACTGCTGTCAAAATACCTTGCACCACCCTCTCTAGAATATATTACCATAGTAGGAGTAAAGGGTCCATTGGAAAATGCATAATGAGTCTTGAAGTAATGAGCATTTGTAGACATTGAAATTTGTGGGACTCTTCAAGATGTATTTGTCACGACCCCGACCGTCGTGATTGGCACCCACATTAACACTTCGGTGAGAGAACCACTACTACAACCCCAACCAAGCAACTAATCTAAAAAGCTAAGGCATTTAAGTTATGGAAGCAAGTTAAATACTAAGGAAATAAATAGGGAGTTCCCATAAACTCCAACAAAAGTTTAACAAGAACTAAACAATGTGGAAGAAATAACCTAGAACCTGAAAGTCAATGTACCAAATCATCTAAAGTTCAACAAGTCAAAATAAGAAGGGATACAACCCCAAACTATTGTACTAATATCTAATAGAAATGTCTAAGTCCAGAAATGTGGACATAGAAGAAAGGAGAACACATGGAAGCCCGGAAGAATTGTCACACCCTTGAATTCGAACGACGATCACTGATCTTCTAAGCGAGGTCTGTCAATAGCCGCCGAAAAATGCCATGTACTCAACAAAAATAAGATCAAATGTAGTATTAGTACACAACCACAGTGTACTGGTAGGATCACGTGGCTATCGCACTAAGTGTAATATAAGCAAGTCAATACAACATTATAACATGCAAAATACCAAACATATACAATATCGATTATCACATGCTCAACAATATACACAATTATGACAAGTTATTGGTCCTCTCATGGAACCCAAACCAAAATAGTTAGCATACCGGAACGTGGTACCCGATCCAAATTTTATGCCAAAACGTGGTAATCGATTCCATAATTATGCCAAAATGTGGCAACCGATCCCAATTAGTTATGCTGGAATATGGCAACCGATCTATTCAATACACCACAATCGCATTCACAAGTACGTTTTCAAGTTCATACCAACAAGTCATGATTCATGGCATTCATCATTCATCTATTTCCTTTACAACATGTGTGATCAATCATGCAACATACACATACATACAAGTATCATAATGAAGCAACAGTAAACATACATCACACAATCATAGAATCACAACCATCACCTACCTGGAAACAAGCTTGAAACCCTAAGAAACTTGATCCTTCCCTTTCCGGATTCGTTCCGCTTGTTCTTGGTCTACAAAAAATTAGTAGAATACGGGAATCAATAAATAATCATTAAATACCAGAATTACTAACGATTCTATGAACCCTAGATCAAAACCATGATCCCAAGTATTCAAATTAGGGATGTTTCCACCATAGAATCTAGATCAAAACCCTTCCCCATCATTAATTACCCATTTTATTACGTTCTACGGATCGAAAAAGGACTCGGGGAGTGAAAAGCTTACCTTTAGCCTCAAGAATGGTGGAAAACTGTTAGGAGTCACCTGGGGTTTGTTCCTTATCTCTAAAAACTGAAAAGTGCAAAATAAGGTCGTTTAGGGGTTTATTTACGACTTTAAGTCCCATCGAACCCGCTACAACGGTCCTCACCCCGCTGCAGCGGCCATGCCAGAGCGGCACAAACCCCCGCCAACGCGGCTTGCACGAACCAGTGAGCTATTTTAATAAATCCAAGGCCCCCATTTCACAACACACCTCTAACCAATGACGCTAAAAAAATACCCTTTACGCTACGATCGATTTCGGGAGTTCTACTCGCTCGAAATCAATTCCGTAAAGTCGTATGAATTCCTTAACGAGTTATCTAACTACTCATGTAACAAAAATCATAATTTACTCATCTGATTGTTACCATATTTCCCTACACCTTAATGATTCCAATTTCGTCCAAATTTGGACTAGGTTGGGAAATTTCAAGTTACTATGAACAAGTTTTTCGAGCCAAAAATTTTCTCCATTGGCTTTTCTATAACGACGGAACCCGGTCGTTACAATAGATACCAATTTACCCATCACTCGTCCCCAAATGACAAACTTAGGAAAAAAATAGGCTAAGGAAGGAATGAAGTAGTACCTAAATCGACATACAATTAGGGATACTTGTGTCGCATGTCCCTCTCGGTTTCCCAAGTAGCTTCCTCAACCGGACGATGCTTCCATTGAACTTTCACGGAGTTAATCTCCTTGGTCCTCAACTTACATCACGATCAAGAATCACAATCGGTTCCTCCTCATATTTGAGGTCTTTGTCTAACACAATCGAATCCCACTTAATGATATAATCCCCGTCACCATGATACCTCTTCAACATGGACACATGAAATACCGGATGAATACCCGATAGATTAGGAGGTAAAGCCAATCTATACGCTACCGATCTTGCACATTCAAGAATCTCAAAGGGACCAATGTATCGCGAACTTAGCTTACCTTTCTTGCCGAATCTCATCACCCCTTTCATGGGTGATACCCTAAGAAGATCATTTTCACGGGTTTGTAATGCCATGTCTCTGACCTTATGATCCACATACTTCTTTTGTCTACTCTGGGATGCTAGAAGCTTAGTTTGAATACTCCTCACCTTATCTTGAGCATCCTTCACTAAATTGACCCCCAATGGTTTCACATCTCAAGCCTCAAACCATTCTATGGATGATCTACATCCCCTCCCATAGAGTGCCTCAAATGGTGCCATATAAATGCTGGAGTGATAACTATTATTATAAGAGAATTCAGACAAAGGTAAGAACTTATTCCAATGCCCTCCAAAATCAATCACACATGCCCTCAACATGTCTTCTAACACTTGAATAGTCCTCTCTGATTGCCAGTTTGTCTGTGGATGGAAGGTTGTACTAACAGTGAGTTGTGTGCCCAATTCATCATGTAATTTCCTCCAAAACTTGGATGTGAATTGGGTACCACGGTCTATGATGGTAGAGAGGGGAACCCCATGCAACCACACTATTTTTTTCACATAAACTTTAGCCAATTGTTGAGCATTATAATCTATTCTTATCGGAATAAAATGGGCTGACTTGGTCAATCTATCAACCACTACCTAAATAGAATCAAACTTTCCCAAAGTCTTGGGAAGACCAACCACAAAATCCATGGCTATCATTTCCCACTTCCATTCTGGAATTGACATTCTTTGAAGTAAACCTGCAGGCCTTTGATGTTCATATTTCACTTGTTGACAATTTTGACACTTAGCCACAAACTCTGCTATATGCTTCTTCATGCCCGGCCACCAATAAATTCGCTTCAAATCTCGCAGAACATCTTGGTCACACCCGGATTAATAGAATATCATGAACCATGAGACTCTGCTAATAATTTCTCAATCAAGTCATCTACTCTAGGAACACATATTCTCCCTTTAAAATTGAGCACACCATCCGCATCAAGAGTGGTCTCTTGTGCCTTACCATTCACAGTCTTCTTTCTAAGCTCCTCCAAATTTTCATTCTTAAATTATTTGGCCTTGATCTCCTCCATGAATGTGGCCCTTACTTCAATACTAGCTAACACCCCGCCTCTTTCTGAGATGCCCAACTGCATGAACTTAGACTCCAAGGTCTGAATTTCTTTAGCCAAAGGTCACTTGGTTATACTTAAGCAAGCTAAACTACCCTTACTCACCGCTTTTCGACTCAAAGCGTCTGCCACAACATTAGCCTTGCCCGGATAGTATTGAATGGTCAAATCATAATATTTAAGTAACTCCATCCACCTTCATTGTCTCAAATTCAGATCCTTTTGACTGAACACATGCTGCAAACTACAATGATCAGTAAACACTGCACACTTGACACCATAGAGATAATTTCGCCAAATCTTAAGAGCAAACACTATCGCTGCCAACTCTAAATCATGCATTGGATAATTCCTCTCATGCACCTTCAATTGACGCGAGGCATAAGCTATAACATTCTTATCCTGCATCAACACATCACCAAACCAGAATGTGAAGCATCACAATAAACAATAAAATATTTACCTTCCACCGGTAATGCTAGGATAGGTGCGGTGGTCAAGAGAGTCTTGAGCTTTAGAAAGCTCTCCTCACATTTTTCAGTCCATTCAAATGGTATCTCCTTTTTGGTCAAATTAGTCAAGTGAGTGGCAATGGAGGTAAAGTTCTTCACAAATCGACGATAATAGCTAGCGAGCCCCACAAAACTCCTAACATCCGTCACAGAGCTAGGCCGAACCCAATTCTTAACTGCCTCAATCTTTTGAGGATCTACCATTACCCCTTCTTTTGAGACTACATGTCCCAAAAATGCAACCGAAGTCAACCAAAATTCACACTTAAGAAAATTTGGCATACAACCTTTGTTTCCCAAGAACACCCAAAACAATGCGAAGATGGTCGGCATGCTCTTCCTCACTTTTCGAATAGACCAAAATATCATCAATAAAAACTATAACGAACATATCAAGGAATGGCTTGAACACCCCATTCATTAAACTCATGATAGTTGCAGGCGCATTGGTCAAATCAAAAGACATAACCAAAAACTCATAGAACCCATAGCGAGTTGTAAACGCTGTCTTGGGCACATCCTCATGCCTAATTTTCAATTGATGGTAACCGGATCTTAGATCAATCTTAGAGAAAACTACTGCACCTTGCAATTGGTCAAAAAGATCATCTATTCGAGGCAAGGGACACTTGTTTCGAATAGTGACTCTATTTAATTACCGGTAATCTATAGACATTCTCATACTACCATCCTTTTTCTTAACAAACAAAATTGGAGCACCCCATGGGGAAGCACTAGGACGAATAAATCCATTATCAAGAAGCTTTTGGATTTGAGCCTTGAGCTCTCTTAATTCTGTCGGAACCATGTGATATGGAGGGATGGAAATGGGACGAGTACCAGGATCTAAATCAATGCAAAAATCTATATCTCTATCCGGAGGCATACCAGGGAAATAATTTGGAAACACTTCTCTAAATTCGGTCACCACAGGAATAGACTCAATGGATGGAGCTGATAGATCTTTATAGTTGATAAGATCAATAGTTTGAATCTTTTTTTATGTTTTTATTTCTTTTTGCTTTGTCAAAGTTATTTTCTAGAAAATTTGTGGGCCGAAATCACTCTCTCAAACCAAAAAAATATTTTACATTATTTTTTTAGGAGTCATTAGCTATTACTTGTTTAATATTTATTTTGTCCATTTTAATTTATGTGATATCATTGAAATATTGAGAGTCAACCAAGTTTCTTGATTGATTTTTTCTATATGTCTTTGAACCATTAGAAGTTGTTAATTATTATGGTTTCTATTATTTTTTATGTAGTTTTTCAAATATATATTTTTTTTGTTTCTAAAAACTTAAGTTACTATTTCCGAGTTTATTATCAAAGTTTAGAAATTTGAATCTCAAAATTTAACTGTGCTATCTAAGTTGAATCAGAAATAATATTTGATATAACTGAAACTTAATTTGGATATATATATATATATATATATATATATATATATATA